>PVKE010015938.1:0-15452 GCA_004027555.1 Craseonycteris thonglongyai
AACCAGGGAGACCCAACCAGGGAGGCCTAACCAGGGAGACCCAACCAGGGAGGCCTAACCAGGGAGACCCACCCAGGGAGGCCTAACCAGGAAGCCCGCCGTGCAGACCTGGGCGGGAGGTATCTCCTGGAGGTGCAGGTCGAGCTGAGAGACCCAGTACCACCCTCCTCTCAACCGTCCCCTGGAGCCAACAGGAGAAACCAGTGCACAAGCCTCAGCCACCTCTGCGGTCCAGCCCGGGAACGGGATGATGGTGGGCGGGACGCAGCTCCGGGGCCTTTCCACGGTGTGCTGACAGCTGCGAAGCTGAAAGAACAGCACGGAAGTCTCGTTTTCAAGTCCTCAGCCAATTAACAGTGGTAGAAAAAATGTTAGAAAAGATCCTGTCATCCAAATTGCTAATAAAATCCACCACCAACCAACACCCCGTGCGGGGTTTCCACTCTCATCACTATGACCTCTGCGGAGGGAAGGAGACGAGTTTCTCAGAAGAACACGTACGTTAAAAAGTTCACCCGTGTAACTGACCCCCCGTTTGTTTTTCCCTTTGTAGCCATTTTGGTGCAAAGCCCAAGCTGTTAGGAATCGTTGCCTCTTATCTGATGAACGTCATTTATACGTTTTTCCTTTGTATTCCTTCCAAAGCAAGAGTCAATGCAAGCAACGTTTTTTAACCAGCGTGCAAACGTGTGCGTGTATCTGTAGGTCTAAGATGTAGATATAGAAGTGCTGTTTTTTACACTGTCATATGGATAACTTTGCCTTCGTTTAGCCATGTCACCTAGGACACACAGTTGTTTGCACGCTGGGAGAGGTTTGCACGGTTGTAGAGCAATGTGGCTGATTACACGTACGCACATATATATGTTTAAGAATAACGTGGGCTCTCGCGGGCACTTGACGCCTGGCTGTCTCACACAACCGGGACACAGACCTGAGTGGACCCCAGATGGTGAGCTCTCTCCGCACCCATGGACCGCAGTCCCGCTTAGTCTATTTCTGTAGAGTTGTCCCCTTAGAATGACCCTGCACCTGCGAGGTTGGCCGGCTTGACCTGTGCGTTCTGAAATTAGATGCCATTCACGGAAATGGGACACAAACCCAACAGAGCGCCGCTATTTTCCGATTTCGTTTCTCTCTACCCGCTTTCAGCAACTGCAGCTCTCAGCCCCGCCGGGAGAATTGGGCCTGGGTCTTGCAGACCCCGTGGCCTGTTGTCCCCTTTCGCTCTTCAAGGAGCGATTTCTGCGGTAGGCGTCATGGTGGATTCGGATGAAGGCGGGAAGAAAAGGTAAAGTGACGGCTGGGACGCACCAGCCCCAGGGTCCAGTGCTCTCTCACACGTCACCTCACGTAGTGCCCGTCCTCGGAGCTGCAGCGTCAGTGCCAGCCCCACGGCGCTGATGGGGACGGTGAGGCTGAGAGGACGTAGGTGGCGGGGGCGGAATTCAGACAGCGACCGTGTAGCTGGGGACCCGGGGCTCCCGACCCCGCATCAGAGCCCCCACCCCGGGAGGAAGACACTGAGAGCCGGGAGGGGGAAGTCCATGTATATGATGTAATCCGTAGACCACGAAGTCCAGCCTGTTAAAGTGCACAACCCACGGCCTCTTGGTGCCTCACAGAATTGTGCAGCCATCCCTACTCCGCAGTTCCAGGACGTTTCCTCCCCCAGCACCGCTCACGGCCCCCCGCCCTCCCCCAGCTCCGGCAACCACTAATCCACCCCCTGTCCCTCTTCTGCACATGTCCCGTGGTGCGATCATACAGCATGTGGCCTCGGCGTCTGGCTTCTCTCACTCAGCATAAGCACATTTAGGTTTCAAGAGCAACAGAACAACGTAGAGCCCAAGGACAAAAGGGCCAGAACCTGCCGGCCGGCCTCCCAGCCTCTTCCTCAGCCCGTCTTGCTTTCATGGCCCTTCAATGCCCTCGGGTACAGCTATTGCGCCTCTGGGGCCTGTGCCTCACCCCTTCCTGGTCGGTGGTCTGTGGACCCTGTAGGAGAATGTTACAGACCCCTGTGCTGCTAGGGGGAGGCACAGAGTTGAAGGGGGTGCCCCAAACTCAGTAGCCAAGATAAACACACCGGTGACCACGAGGCTGCGTGCCCCACAGCAGGGCGTGGGCACAACTGTCCTCGAGGGGTTGATGAGACTTCACGAGGACTTGAGACGGAACCTCGCAGGCCACCACTTCATTGATGCGCGTAGCTGCGTCCGTCTTCAGAAGCAAGTGAAAGGCCACCCAAGGTGACACCGGTGTTGAACTTGACTTGCAGATAAGTACAAAAGTTGTGCCGGCTTCTGAGATGGTTTTTTTGGCTTTCTCTTCACCAGGAAAAGCATCTGTATTTTTTTTTGAAACTTTCATTTTTTTTTTTTTAAAGATTTATTGTTTTTGACAGAGAGAGACAGAGAGAAGGGGGAGGGCCCAGAGCAGCCTCCGTGGTTGTGCATCATCAGTTTTCAACATGATTTCATTCCACACAGGTGGGCGGGGGCCGCGCAGGTTAAGAACCAAACTGGGGGCCTCCTGCATGGGAGACACACCCCAGTTCAGCATGTGGGTCCACACGGGCCGGGGCCAGGATTCAATCCTCGGTCCCCAGGGCTGCAAAGTGAGCGCTTAACCCACTGAGCTATCCTGGCTTTCCCAACTTTCTTTTTTTTTTTTAAGATTTATTTTATTGTTTTTGAGAGAGAGAGAGAGAGACAGAGAGAAGGAAGAGGGCCCAGAGCCGTCTCCATAGTTGTACGTCATTAGTTGTTGACATGGTTTCCTTTCACACAGGTGGGCGGGGGCCGTGCAGGGTGGGAACTGGGCTGGGGGCCTCCCGCATGGGAAGCTCACCCCAGTTCAGCATATGGGTCCCTATGGGCCGGGGCTGGGATTCAATCCTCAGTCTCTGGGGCTGCAAAGTGAGCACCTAACCCGCTGAGCCCTCCCGGCTTCCCTGAAACTTCCATTTCAACGGTCTTCCCTTGACCTGCAGGAGGAAGTGACCAGCGGGGAGGTCACATGTCAGCTCTAGGGCTGGAATTTGCAACGTCCTCGCAAGCGATGTAGCTACTTTGGGGTTATTTTCCCGGCTCCAGGCTGGGGCAGACCCTCCACTCGGATATACTGTGATGTATCTCCTGCCGTCCCCCATCTGTGGAATGCTGAGGAGGGAGTGAGCGACATGGCAGAAATAAAACACAACAGAAAGTCTCCGGAAGGAAGACCCGACCTGGTGCTGAGCAAGCGTCTTTATTCTTTAGGACAAGAGACCCCAGGCGTTAGCGTCCAGGGGCAGCCGTGCCGGGAGCAGGAGACAGGAAGGCAGAGCTGAGCGAGCCTGAGTGTGGAAGTTCACCTCCCAGGTGCCCAGGGGCGGCAGGCGTGCCTTCAGAATGTGCATTCTGGAAGCGAAGCACAGGCGTATCATTGTGAGCAGCTCTGGTCTCCACCCGCCAGCGACCTAGTTGCTCAAGGTCAACTCAGGACCCAAGTTCAGCACCCCCCAAGTCACCGGGGAAGTGTTGAGTCCCCCACCTTGTGAGAGAATAGCCACCTGCTCCACTGGGACCCAGGGGGTGGGGACAGGTGATAAATGAGACCCGCCGCCCAGGCTAGGCAGCATCGGGACGGGCAGCGAAGGTGCAGCAGGTTTGCCTGCCTGCTGGTCCCAGAGCCTCTCTAAACCTGCGTCAGCTGCAGTGGGGCAGGGGCCCCATTACTGACCAGCTGGAACGCTCCCCCTCCTCAGCATCCTGGGACAAGGGCAGGTGACCCCTCAGGTGCTGAGTCCAGGAAGGTGCCCAGCACAGCTGTGTCCTCCTTAGGACGGGAGCTGGCCCTCGGGCTGCCAGATGGCTTATTGTGGGTGGGGTGGGGCCCGGATGGGTGGGGTGGCGTCGATGGCGCCCAGACAACAGCCACCCTTGTGCACGCCATCTGTCGCCGGCATGGGGCTCCCCGGGGTGGCTGTCTGCACCCCATGGCACCACCCAGGGAGGCGGGGAGGGGTGCACTGGTAGTGGAGGCCGGCTGGAGGGGAGACTGCGGGGTGTGGACACCCTTCAGGGCTCCCCCGAGCTGCCGCCGCCGGCTGTCTGTCTGTCACAGGTGCTGGTGGCTGGTTTGCGGAATGTCACCTGGAGACTCGGCCCAGCTCCCCCAACCTACACACTTCCCGTTTCTCCCCGGGGCGGTTTTGAAACTAGTTCTCCCTACACGAGGCCTCGGCGTGGAGCGCCGGTTTGGAACAGCTGCTTTTGTATTTCGCACGATATGCGCGCCCGCGGGACGGCGGGGGCAGCCACGGCGCGGGGTGTCCCGCCCCGCGGGGCCGGCTTACCTGTCCCCTGCAGCGGCTTGAAGCACCACGGCACCTCGGGAATGCTGGCGTCGAAGCAGCAGCCCCGGCTGTTGCACTGCTCGGCCGTGACCTGGGGGTAGCCGCAGTCCACCCGGTCCCTGGGCGGGACGGCGCACTGGTTCTCCGCTGGCCCAGACAAAGCCCAGTCAGGCCGCGCTTCGCTTGGCAAGGGGGCACCCCAGCCCACCCCAAGATGCGCCCTCCGCCCGCGTCCGTATGTACAGACGCGTCTGTGCCGAGCAAGTACCTCGGCAGGAAGCCAGCACGGGCCCGGGCTCCCTCCTGCACGGACCCCGAGCCCCGAAACAGTTACCCTTCGCCGTTTCATCAATGAAAACTGCCCCCCTGTCAACGAAAAGCGTAACAGGAGCTACACGTTTCGTAGAGAGTCGCGCTGCGTGTGAGTTCTTCGCTCCCTCCCTGCACGTCTCCTAGTGGCTTCGCTTGTCACACCCTCCCGAGCAAACCTGTACGGCTACCATGAGCCCCCGGCCCCTTGTCCTCGTTACCTAACCGGCCTCGTCCTCAGAACAGAGGCCACGTGAAGTCCCTTAAATCCTCCCCCATGGCCGCCAGGGAGTCCCATTCCCATGGTTCCCAAACAGGCTCACGCTGGGAGCCCCCCGGGACCTTCAAACGCACTGATGCCCACCCCTCCCCCACCAGGGGCACCCCAGGCTGCAGCTGGGTCTAATGGGGGCACCTCAGATCCAATGAGAAGCCACACCCCAATTCCTTCAGAGCTGGGACCGTGAAACAGCCGCACCCCCGCCTGGAGTCACCCCTGATTTGCTCTGGACGTCATCTCACGGTCCCCCCGTGTTGGGGGGACGCGTCCACACACGATAGAGGCCTCTAATGGGGGGAGGAAGCCGCGAGCGCAGGCGACATGGGCAAGGGGGGCCGACCGGGCTGCCGATCCTGATCTCAGCGGGCCAGGAGGGACGCCTCAGGCGAGGTACTCGCTTTCCCAGCCTGTGTCCAGACGAGGACAACAGGACCCAGCTGGGAGGACTGGGGACCGAACGTGAGCGCCTGGTCCGCGGCAGCCGTTCTGTTACCGTGGGGCTCAGCCACCTTCCTCCCGTCCACAGAAAGCCCCCGAGCCTGTGGCTCTTCCGTGCCCCTCCCCCGGGGGCTGGGGTCCCAGCCCCACCACCGGCCAGAGCGGTACTCACAGAGGCCCACGTACTCCCCGGACGAGCTGGGGGGGCCCAGGGCCAGGACCCCCACGGCCAGCAGCAGCCAGAGCATTCTGGGCTCCATGGTCACGGTCACGCAGAGGATGCGGCGTGCCTGCCAAGAGGATGCACTTATAGCCCTGTGTTTGCTCAGGCGCTCTGCCGTCTGTTTGCTTGGAGACGCCCTGCCCTGTGGTTCAGCAGCTCCCAGGGGCCCGTCTCCCCAGAGGGGAGAGGGGGTGGCGGCCCCACAGGGGTGCACGCTCCTCTAGCAGGGACCCTGCCCCGCCAGCCCGATCTGCAGGAGAGGCTCCGCGTGCCAGGAGCAGAAGGTTCGCTCGTGCATGGCGGGCACCCAGGGGCCACGGTCCCCAGGTCAGTCAGCGGACCCAAGTCAGGTGCCCCGGGCGGCCGGTTCCCGTCTCCCTCACACCCCCAGAAGGCAGGATTCCTGTCCTGTCCTTTGCTTCTCTCCAGCCAAACACAATTTGTCTATGACCTACACGTGAGTCGGTCTCATTCGGTACACTTACCCCACACATTTTGATAGAAATGTGACTCGTGCGGTTGTTTTTAAAGTCAGACGGTGCAAAAGACCGCCCCCGGGCAGCGCTGTCCACGGTCAACGCTCTCTTAGGAATTTTTCCGGACATGTTTTCTACCTGGAAGCGCGTTTTTAACACAAATGGGAGCTTGCTATACACATTTGCCAGGCTTGCTTTTTTGTGGTTGCTATTGTTGTTAAATGAAGGCTGGAATAATTATACCCATTTTCCAGAGGCTCAAATGAAGACTCAGCAGTGAAGGTGGCCGTTGCAGGGGACTCTGGAAGGCCTAGAGGAGTGGGCTTCAACCTGCCCCTCCAGGACCCTGCGGTCTCAGCTCCGGGTCACAGGCCACCCCTCCCGTGCAGGACAGTGCGGGCTTCTCAGAACCTCAGTCCTGGCTACTGAAGCCAGCAGAGAGCCAGGTGGAAGAAGGTCCAAAGTCATGCCCCTCGACACCGCTGGGCGGGCCCTGGGCCCACACGGCTCCCCGGGCCTCCCGCTGACCAGCTGTCACCGCGTTCTGCAGCTGTCTGGGGCGCCGGCCGGCCTCCTCCTGCCAGAAGCTTCCAGAGCCCACAGGGTCTGAAGGCAGTCGTCCTAGCGACCGAGGCAGGGCGGCTCCGGTCCTTCCATGCGGTTTGCACTGAGGACCAACGGGGAGGGGTTAGATGTTGCAAATGTGGCCCCCACAACTGTGCAGGGGCAGCCAGAGAGGGACAGGGTCCCCCTGAGTGAGGACCGAGGCCGTGGGCACTAGGATGCCCCTCACAGTCCTGGCCTCCTGCCCCTAATACTGGGCCAGTGCCCCTCCTACCACAAGCGGTAGCGGGCACGCAACAGCCCCTGTGTGTTTAGGGGAGACCGCTGTCCAGCTCAGGGTGTACTTGGGCGGGTTCCAGGCGCCGTGACCTCGGAATCCAGAGCTCGTTTGGGTTTGGAACTGTTGCATCAGCCCAGTTGCTGTCCCTACCAAAGGTCCCCAGGAAGCTGGGCTGGTGAGCAGGACACCGGAGGACGAGAGATACCGTAAGTCAGAAATAAACAGAGCTGAGGGCGGGGAGCAGGTGTGCTAGGGGCACCCGCCCCTCTGGGCGCCCCGCCCTCAGGACCCGGACAGGCCTCCCGGGCAGATGGCCTTGCTCCAGGAAGCCCGCCTGGCACTGCACTGGGCTGTCTGAGGACGCCCCGGGTGGGGGGCAGAAGCCGGCCCCCCGAAAGGGCCCCGGGGAGCCCCCGAGTTCTCGTGGACTTCAGACTTCTTCCCTGTGACTTCTGAGCGAGCCGCGTAGAACGTGTCCTTCCCAAAGCCGCGTCCTCCCTGGAACCTTGGCGCGTGGCTTTACTGGGACGAGGTCAGACTGCAGCGGGCCGGGCCCTAACGCCAGTCTGACTGCTGTCCTGATAAGAGGGGGGGAGACAATGCTGGGGACACCATGTGACGACGGAGGCTGGGACCAGAGAGACGCAGCTGCCAGCCAGGACCACCCCACGGGCCGGAAGACGCAGGGAGGCTCTGCCCTTGGGCCCCCGGCGAGAGCCCGGCCCTGAGGACACCAGCGCTCGGCCCTCACACTTGCCTCCAGAGCTGGGGGAGAAGAGGTCCCTGGTGTTCAAACCACCCCGCCTGTGGTCCTGTGGGATGGCAGCCCCAGGACACCGGGACCCAGAGGGACACCTCTTAGCTTCTACATCCTCCGTGAGGGGGTGGTGAGGGCAGGCAGAAGACCTCCACAGCTTTCCTCAGGGGACCCTCTCCTTTCTCACCCTGATCGGCTCCCGGGGGCCGAGGGCCTGGTGCCCGGGCAGGCCCGTGACCCCCGCCCTGTCTGTGCCCACCTGGCGGTGGGTCTCTGTGACTCCCTGGCTGTCGTCAGTCCCCTTCCCACGCTCCCACACGTCACCCCAGTAACCCCTGGCCAGTCTTCCCTTCCACGTTCCTGGTTTCAGCAGAGCCTGAGAGAACGCAGCTGACCAGAAGCACGAAACCGTCACCTCCGGGCCAGGGCCTGGCCCGCCTCCGCCCCCAGAGGCCCAACGGGGAGGCGACCATGTGAGGGGTTGTCCAAACAGGGACGCTTTTCAGCGTGTCCGGGGGCGAGTGGCGATGGTGCCAGGACGCCGGGTGTGAGCGGGGGCGGCCCCAGGCCAGCGCGATGAGGCCCACCTGCCAAGACAGCACGCCACCTGCCCCAGCCCGGGTGACCGTCGCTTCCGAGTCCGACGTGAGCGCTGTGTGACTTCGGTGGCACCCAGGTGCGGGTGCTCTCTGAGGGTCTGGAAGCAACGACGCCAGCCAAGCGACCGAGCGTGGGCGCGTCCTGTTCTGACCGGGCGCGCGTGCGGGCCTCTGAGGGTGTCTGGCGCTGTCTGACCCGTTCCTGCGGCTATAACAGCAAAGCACAGAGGGGGCGGCTGATAAGCACCAGTCACCTTGTCACCGTCCCGGAGGCGGGTACTTAATAGCAGACGAGAGACGGGCTACTCTTGGGAGTCTCTCGTGGGCTGATCGGTCGCTGTGACAGGCTCTAGTGAGAGAGGACAGAGGGACGTGATGCCCGTCTCCTTCTGGTGAGGGACTTTAGAGAGTCACGGGAGGCCAGCACATCACGTGCTTCGCTGAAGCACCGGAGGGAGAACCGAGTGATCCGCGAGGCGGCCGCTCTGGGTGAGGAACCGCGTGTGAAGGGGGCGGTTTTCTCCGAATTGAACTATATATCCAATGCATTTTTTACTCCAAGTCACAAAGGGAAATTTTTATGCAACACCACAAATTAACCCTAGAATTAATAAGGAAAGGGCCCAAAATACCAGTGAAACTTTGAAGGACAAGTAACAAAAAGAGGAAGAGGAGAATCAGAAGGTATCTATCCAGTCAGATATTCAGACAGATTACACCACTATGGTGTTAAAACAGGGAAGCATTTGTACGGCCTTAGAATCCTCGCCAGCCGAACACACCGGGAAGCCAGAAATCGGTCCACTCGTGTAAGGAAACTTGGATAATGACAGAAATCCATTCCCTGTCATTGGGGGAGAGAGAGAGGGCACTTGAATAAGTGTTGTCAGGAAAAATCGCCCATCTTAGAAAAAGATAAATTTAGATTCCTACCTCACAACACTGTTCATCTTTTAATTATCCATATTTAAAAAATAAATTTAGGGGAAGCCGGGAGGGCTCAGCCGGTTAAGTGCTCGCTTTGCAGCCCCGGGGACCGAGGATCAAATCCCGGCCCGTGGGGACCCATATGCTGAACTGGGGTGGGCTTCCCATGCGGGAGCCCCCAGCCCAGTTCCCGCCCTGCACGGCCCCCGCCCACCTGTGCGGAACGACACCATGTGGAAACCATGTTGAAAACTGATGACGTACAACTATGGAGACTGCTCTGGGCCCTCCCTCCTCTCTGTCTCTCTCTGTCTCTGTCAAAAAACAATAAAATAAAATCTTTAATAAATAAATAAAAATAGAAATAAATTTAGATCCACAACTTATAATCCATTAACAGATTTCTAGATGAATTAAAGGCTCAAAAGTGACAAACAGGCCGGAAGTCTTTATAGACAGACAGCTAGCTCACACCAGACCCAGCCCTTCTGGGGACCATGACGAGGACTTTGGAAAATGTACAAACACAATGAGCTGTCGGCAAAGGGCAGTGAAAAGGGCGAAACTACAACAGCCAGTCAGATGTTGGCGGGAGTGGGTGCTTGGAAGCGGAGAAGGGGGCAGAGCGAATTCCTAGCTCTGTGGGATTTTGCCCGAAGGTGCACAACACCAACACACAAGTTTGAAAGCCTGCATGGTATGATGCCATTTCTGATTATTTTTAAAAGAAAACAACAAAGCAGTAGGCAATGTGCTGAGGGACGTGCATGAGAATCGAACGCACGGACTTCGGAACAAACTGGTTAGCTCTGGGCTGAGAGCGAAAAGGATGAATAAAGAGGGTACGTCTACGATTCCATTTCTTTTTATTCAAACTGGGAGGCATTGAGGCAAATGGAAGAAAGTCCAACATCAATAAATCTGGGCAGCGAAGAGACGGATGACCATTACATTCTGTGCTGTTTATCTAAGAAAAAGCGTTTAAAACATGACCCTTTGGATGATTTTTTTAAAAAACATCCAAAGAAACATAAGGTAAGCAGGGACAGAAGACGGTGAGTGACGACCACCCTGCGGCTGGGCTCTGAGCACGGGGCTCCTGGCTTAGGGGCCATTTGAAGGTCAGTGTCAAAGACGTGTATCTGGCCGGGGGCGGGGAGGGGACAACACAGAAGCCCGATCCAGCGTCCAGCTTGGTGGTGAGTAAAAGTCTCACGTCATCTCAGGTTTTCTAATTGCAATTCTCAGTCGTGTGGCCTCTGCGGTGCCATCTCCACTTTCTTTCTTGGTCGATTCTCCAAATCCGCTGAGCACGAAGCCCTGGCTGCTGGGCATGGACATGCGTGAGAGTCCGGGCGTCCCAGCGGGAAGCACAGGGTGAGTGGCCACGTCTCATCCCGCCACCCACCTCTGGATGCGGCGCACAATCGCTGTGTCCGCGGAGCCGCGACCCATCTCCGCCTTTGCTTCCCAAAGCAGGTCAGAGATCACACCCCAGACATCACGGTTCCGACGTCTTAGACACGACCGCTAACGTGCTCCATCGGCACGTGGGCGACGGATGGCTGCCGCCAGCAGGATCGGTCCACTAGGTTTCTCCCTACCATGTGGAATAGGAGTGACCAGACCCGAAAGCGCCCACTCCTCGTGACGTGCAACCGCATCTCATGCCTGGTTTTTTATTTTCTCGGCCACATCTCCGACAGGGATCAGCCCGGCGGGCGAAGAGTGGCCGTTAGAGAATTCAAAAGAAATACGTAGTCTGGCAAAATCAAAACCACGCTGGACCGTCCAAACTGCAGAGAGGAGGTATAGGCGACCCAGAGCTGAGTGTCCACAGGCCCCTGGAATCTTAGGGTGGGTGGGCACCTTGATGCAGGCCGGGGGGCCTGGAGCCGTCCACTCAGGGGCGGGGGGTGGCTCTGGGGAGACAAGGACCGCCTCACCCGGCCACCTCTCTAGGGCTGCTGCCCACGGGGACTCGGGCTGGCGGGCGGACCTGTCCTCACGACGTACTCTTTCCGGTGTCCCACAGCAGCCTTTCTCTGCTGTCCCGGGAGGACGTCCGTCCCTTGTCAAGTACCGTATTTTCCAGTGTATAAGACGACCGGGCGTATAAGACGACCCCCTAATTTTACAGTTAAAACATAGGTTTAGGCCTATATTCGCTGTATAAGACTACAGCCTCGGAAGTGGGGGGTCGTCTTATACAGCGAATATAGGCCTAAACCTATGTTTTAACTGTAAAATTAGGGGGTCGTCTTATACGCCCGGTCGTCTTATATGCCGGAAAATACGGTATCTGACCCACCAGGGAGCTGAAAGCAAGGTGTGCAGTCACAGCGACCGTCAGCATCCACAGGCCGGGGTCACCGCCTCTGGGAGTTCCACGGTCTCCACACGCTCTGAAGACCCCAGACCACTGTGCTGTGCATCCCAGGTGGCCAGAAGCTCCAGGTTTATTAGCAGATGATTCATGCATTCCGAGCCCTCCTTCAGAATGTCTTCAGGGCTTTTGCCAAAGCGTTAATATTTGCTAAGCCCTACAGGCGGAAACAGGGAACAAAGAGCGATGGTTCCTATTCACCGAACACCCCCCGTGTGGACAGGCTCCGGCCCAGGTGCCGTGGGAGTTCCTGAGCCGGAAGGCGAGGCGCTCACGGCTGACGGGCAGGTGGGCACGAGGAGGGAATGTGGGAACCCCTGTGTTCGGAAGCCGAGCAGCGTTCCCAGTGCGGCAGCGACTGCCCTCTAGTGGTCACACGTGCACACGGGGCGTGAGCAGGTGAAGGTGCTATTTTCAGAAATGAAGTCACAAGTACCACGCAGTCGTGTGGGGGGAAGAGATCCGTGGGCTGGGGCCCCGCTGTTAGCCCCCCACCCTTCCTAACAGAGGCCGCCTTAAAGCAACAGGAGACTCGGAACCGGGAGGGCGCGAGCTGACTGAGTCAACAAGGAACGTGGAGGAGCCGGAAGATGGGGGGCCCACGCTTCTCTCGGGGGCAGCAGGGCAGAGTGCGTGGTGGGAGGGACCCCCAGGCATTCAGGCCCCCAGGGCCCGGTTTCCAGAGGGGGTGCTGCTCAGGGGCCACACAGCGGTCACAGCCTGGGTCCCCGGCCTTCACCCTGTCGTGCAGGGAGGCGGCAGAGGGTGGGCCTGTGGGGTGTGGAGACAGAAGGCTGGGGATGCAAGCTTTCCTGAGGGGTAACCACAGTGACCCCCAAGGTGGGTGTGGGACGTGCAGTGCAGCCCAGTGGCTAAAGCCCCACCCCCGCGCTAGTAGCCGTGCTGCTGCCGCTGTGGCCAGAGGTCCACACACAACGACAGCTTCCTTACGGCTGTGCCGCTCTTGAGATGCAAATTCTGCAGACGTTCCTGGGCCCGACTCTGTTCAGCTTGACTGGGCCCAACTCGCCGCCTGCCTCCTGGATGGCCTCCGCTCTGAGTGGCAGCCCAACTGCCCCGCTCCCCAATTGAGTGCCCCCCGCTGACTGGGAGGGCTCTCCAAGCTGCCCCCTAGCACCCCAGCTGAGGGAGGGGAATGGACATCCTTGTAGTGGGGTGTAGGGATAATCGCATGGTTCCGAGCAAGCGTCCAGTGGCCATTGGATGAATGGAAAACCACCCAGTGTTCATCACCTGGTGAGTGGCAGGGATGCTGTGACATGCCCACGCCGCGGAATACTACTCAGCAAGGAAAAGGAGTGAACATGCTGGATGACTCTCAACGGCTGTGTGACCGTGCAGGGCGAGGGAAGCAGAGAGCGGCCCAGGACGAAACAACTCATCGGAGAAAGACAGGGAGGGAAGGGACCGGAGAGGCACCGTGAGACAGGCAGGAGAACGGTAGGCTTCTCTGGTGAGGATGGGCTCACAGGTCACCAACTATTGCCGCAGGGGCAACAGGACCCCCTGGCGACCCCCTGTAGAGGGAGGAGGGGACAACGGCACAGTGTGAGCCGCGTTGAACTGGGTCACTGGCTTTGGAGCAAGTGGGAGTTACAACATCATCCCCCCAAGCCCCGGGGCGAACACCACCGAAATCACCGGAGAGTCTGCCCGGAATGACCAGAAGGGCGACGTGGGGATCGGCTCAGAAATTTTGGGAGGGTGGGGCGGTCCCATTCTGAAGGAGGATGTGGGGTGAGGGTGGGGGCCGCAGTGTGAGCCACACAGTGCCGGCCACGTGCCAGGGGCCCGCGTCCCCCCGTGAGCCCTGCACAGGTGCCCGCGTCTGCCTCCTGAGTGCTTCTGACACCCTGCGTTCCGGCCACAGACACGGATCCACTGAGCTTCTGAGTGGGTTGTGAGCAAGACATGGCTGCAGGCCGAACGGACTGTCCTGAGAGGTGATGGGGGCCAGTTCTCTCCTTGAAGAAACACTGTTCATAATGCCCACCTTCCAGCGCAAGTCAGTGCCGCTGGTCCTGCCCCCACCAGGAAGGGAGGCCTCGGATTTCTGAGGTGGGCCACGGGGTACCAGGCTCCGGCCTGTCACTCCAAGAAGCCTTCCGTCATTCGAGTGTGCGCACAAAGGACCGGGGACGGGAGGTGTCAAGTGACGTGGCTCTGAGTCCACTTGCACCCACCGCTGCACTTGCTGGAGTAGCCCGGGTGTATCAGGCGAATTGTTGCTCTCACGGTAAATGAAAGTATTAAAACTGCACACACCCACCCGCACACACGGCTCTCCACCTGTGTCAACGAAGCCACACACACACACACACGTTTAGCAGACCTTAGGAGTTTTCTTTATTTGAAGACTGATTGTGAGACCACTGAGTAAGATAAGAGGCCGACGAAGAAACCCCAGCCATTCAGGAAGCGTGAGCTAGGAGACCGGTACGCTAGCGAGGACTCTTCTCTGGTCTCGGGACACCCGGGAAGCGGGCGGGCTCTCGGACGTCACTGCCTCTCAGTAATGACAATCTAGAAAGTGAAAACGTCAGAGGCTCAGTGAGAGGTCTGGGAGCCCCGGGGGCCTGGGCCAACTCACCGTGGGTCTCGTGACCATTGTGGGTCTCGTGATCATTGTGGGTCTCGTGATGGCCGGCCATGAGCCCAGCGGTCCCCCCAGGGAAGGAGTCCCCTCCCCGGGACCCAGTGCCCCGGGGCTGGGGTATCCTCTGGGGGGCCCTTCTCCCCAAATACCTGGCCATTTTCCAGGTAGACCCTTAGGTCACACTTGGAAACGTCTAGAAGGGAAGGCTGTGCTCTGTGGTGCATCCTGACGTCCCGAAAAGGGAAAGAACGTTGTTGGAGGATCAGTGTCCTCCTGCTACTTGGAAAACGCCTGCCCTTTCCTTTCTCGGAGTCAGGAGACACACGGTGACTGAGGAGAGGCGGAGGGGACACACCCTCCTGGGACTGGCACCGGATGGAGCAGGGCTCTGGGCAGAGCTTGTCACACGTGGTCACATGTAAGAACCCAGCGAGGTCCCGGAGAGAAGGGGCCACGTCCGCTGTGCTCTGAGCCCCGTCCCTGGTACCCACCATGGTGACAGCATGTAGCAGCAGCCAGAAACGGTGCCTGAGCTGCCGTGATAGGGGCCGGGCCCCCCACACCGCTGGTGGCAACAAGATGCTTAAACCAGCGTGTCCGACCCGCGGCCCAACACACATTCAGACACTTCCTTAAAACACGATGAGCTTTCTTTTTGCTACCTTTTTAAATTTTATTTTAGCTCATCATCTATCGTTAGTGTGCGTGTATTTGATGTGTGGCCCTAGACCGGGGGTGGCGAACCTATGGCACACGTGCCCAAAGTGGCACACGGAGCAATTATTTAGGCACGCGGAGCTGTGAATACCATTTAAAAAATTATTGTTGGGGAAGCCGGATGGCTCAGTGGGTTGGGGGCTCACTTTGCAGCACTGGGGACCGAGGATCGAATCCCGGCCCCGGCCCGTGCGGAACCATATGCTGGGCTGGGGAGTGCCCACAGTTCAGTTCTCTCTCTGTCTCTGTCTCTGTATCTCTCTCTCTGTCAAAAACTTAATAAAATAAATAAATAAAACTTTAAAAAAAAATAAAAAAATTGTTTATGCTCTTATAGACATAAAAATAATCGATACCTCTATCACTCGATGGGTTGGCACGCGAGTCGAGCGAGTATACTCTTATCTCATAAACTTTGGCACTCAGTCGCCAAAAGGTTCGCCACCCCTGCGGCCTAGACGATTCTTTCAATGTGGCCCAGGGAGGCCACCAGGCTGGACACCACTGCAGGACACTCACTGACAAGAAGTTACCATT
>PVKE010015938.1:15552-33153 GCA_004027555.1 Craseonycteris thonglongyai
GCTGCTCAGCGGCGCGGGTGCGGGAGGAACCACAGGACACTCGGTTAGGCTCGCTCCTTAACCGGAAACTCCCACTCCCACGCTCACCGGGAGCACCGCTACCCGGCCGCAGTGTGTCGCGAGGGACGCGTGCGGCCCTGACACCGAGGACTGTGCACGTGTCGTCGTCACCAGCGGCCGGCCACCCCTTCCCCACCGCAGATGTCACGAGTCAGGAGTGTGGGGGGCTCAGGAAAGCCACTGCCCGTCTCCGTATTCTCATCTGTGAGAGCGGGTGGGCGGCCAGCCATGGTGACAGAAGGCTGGAGGGTGTCCTTTAAGGCTGACAAGCATTACGTCCAAAACCCAACAGTACTTCCCTGGAAGGAGAGACCTGCACAAACCCCTGACCCAGAGCCCCTGGGAGTGTGGGCGAGAGGCGCGGAGTGCCGAGGTCCAGACACACGGGGCTGCTTTGCACACAGGCCTCTGTAGTGCACACACACACCTCTCTGCAGCGTACACAGCTCTCTGCAGTGCACACAGCTCTCTAGTGCACACACACCCCTCTGCAGCATGCACGCCTCTCTGCAGCGCGCACGCCTCTCTGTAGTGCATGCACACCTCTCTGCAGAGCACACAGCTCTCTGCAGTGCACACAGCTCTCTAGTGCACACACACCCCTCTGCAGCGCGCACGCCTCTCTGCCAGCGCGCGCACGCCTCTCTGCAGCGTGCACGCCTCTCTGCCAGCGCGTGCACACCTCTCTGTAGTGCACGCCTCTCTGCAGCACGCACGCCTCTCTGCAGCGCGCACGCCTCTCTGCCAGCGCGCGCACACCTCTCTGTAGCGCGCACACCTCTCTGTAGCATGCACGCCTCTCTGCAGCGCACACACCTCTCTGTAGCGTGCACGCCTCTCTGCAGCGCACACACCTCTGCAGCGCACACACCTCTCTGCAACGCACACACCTCTCTGCAACGCACACACCTCTCTGCAGCGCACACACCTCTCTGTAGCACGCACGCCTCTCTGCAGCGCACACGCCTCTCTGCAGCACGCACGCCTCTCTGCAGCGCACACACCTCTCTGTAGCGCGCACACCTCTCTGTAGCACGCACGCCTCTCTGCAGCGCACACACCTCTCTGTAGCGCGCACACCTCTCTGTAGCACGCACGCCTCTCTGTAGCACGCACGCCTCTCTGTAGCACGCACGCCTCTCTGCAGCGCACACACCTCTCTGCAGCACGCACGCCTCTCTGCAGCGCACACACCTCTCTGTAGCACGCACGCCTCTCTGCAGCGCACACACCTCTCTGTAGCACGCACGCCTCGGGGTCAACAGCTTTCCACCCTGACACAGCGCTCTGGCTCAGGTGGTCCCCCTGGAAGTCTGAACTCCTCACCACTTTGGCTCTGCGAGCCGTCAGGTGAACAATGTCCCTTTAAAGACCCATCCCCCAGAGGCGTCTCCAGAAGTCACAGGTTTACAGCCAGGAGAGGCCTGACAGTTGGTTTTTCTTCAAGTACAGAAAAGTACGTACATATACGGGTGCCCACGTGTGGGTGCCCAGAGGGACGAATAGCTGGCACTTGGGGCTCCAGGCGTGGACATGGGGTAACGGGGCGCTTTCCCCCCGGGCTGGGCTGGACACGTGTCCCTGAGCGCCGCAAGCTGACCCTGGGCTGCCGGCCACGGGCACCGGAAGCGGGTCCTGCCAGTTACCTTGCTGTGGGAGGGGGCTGTAACACCAGGGGACCCCCGGGACTCTGGAGTCGAAGCAGCATCCGGCCTCAAAGCACTGCTCATCTGTGATGCCCGGGAAGCCGCAGTTCTTCCTGTGCTGGGGGTTCATCCTGGAGCACTGGCAGGGGGCTGTGGAGACAATGCTGGGTCAGCACACCCCACGTCAGCCCCCAGGCGGGGCAGGATCAGCACATGGGAAATGCAAAGTCTTATCTGCCCCGTATCTGACGGGGCTTTGCCGGACTCATTTCATCAGTTTAAAAAAAAAAAAAAGTGGGATATAAAACAAAATAAAATCAGCTCTGGAAAGAGGTGGACAGATGGACCCAGGGAGGGGCCACGAGGAAAGTTCACCAAGGCCGGACTCCAAGGAGCCCTTGCTGGGGGCCCCCTACACCCAGCCCTTCTCCTCAAACTAGCCCCCCAGTTCCTGGGGTCATCTGGGCCTTTCCCCAGGGGGCAGCCTTCCTTGGGGGTCTCGGGGACCCTGAATAGCAGGAGAGCGTGTGGATGTATGCGGGAGCTGGCTGTGTGGCCAACACCCCCCATCTCTGGGTGCCTTTTCTTGCTCAGTTAACCCAGCCTCACGCCTTTGACCAGAAATGGACAAGAACAGAGAGCCACCCAGGGGCACAAGAAGCAGAGAGCAAGGAGCTTCCAGACCCTCACTGCGTTAGGGGCACCAGAAGCTTCCCTGGCTGAGGGGTCCTGCACGGGCGTCCACTTACAAGGCTTCTTGGCCCCGGCCAGGGCGCACAGGCCCAGGACAACGACCACCGCCAGCAGCCGGGCACCTCGAGGTCCCATGTCCACGCTGAGCTGCATGCACGCCGGGGCCGCCAGCAGAATGCACCGTTCCCACGGCCGGGCAGTTTTATCACCTCCGCGCTGTTTGCTCAGCAAGTGCAGATAACCTCTCTCTCGCCCTCCCCGTGGCACCAACCCTTTGGAGCCTTTGTTAGGAAAAGGGGCCGAGATAGCTCGCCAGCGGGAGACGGAGGGCCGGGCCGGCCAGAGACGGAGGGCCGGGCTGGCCAGGCTTCCGGCCGGTGCCGCCATGTTCCCCGCGTCCCGAGAGTCCTCCCTGGCCCTGGCAGGAAGCCAGGTCATGCCAACGTGCCACGTGGAAAACTGGCCATATGTGCGGCTGGCACGGGGCACTGGCCGGGTCCCACACCCAGGAAGGGATAAGCCATGCGTTTCTCCTGATAAAGTAGGTGGTGAGCACAGGACTTCTTTTAAAAAAGCTACTGGGACCAGGGCTGCTGGGGAAAATGACCAGGCCTGTTGTCAGCAGAGAAGACCCGCCCCATGTCACCCCTGCAGGCCTGCACAGTTAGGGGCTCCCCACGGAGAGGAGGCTGAGCAGGGGAGCGCAGCAGCCGCATGGGTGTAGCAGCAAGGTCACCTCAGTAGCCGGCGGACGCCTCGCTGTCTCCCGTGGGCGTTCTCTGCTTTTCCTACACAGCCGCCCTGGAAACCACTGTGTGCGGCCGTCAGATGCCGGGGGAAGGAGTCTGGATGGGACAGAAAGAGACGAGATACCCCGACGGGAAAGTCGGAGAGCCGTGGTAGGGAGGCCGAGGGGGTCCTTACGTTCCCCACCGCCATAGGACTCTCAAGGGTGGACAGTCTGTGCATCGTGGGACCCAGAGACATACGGAATCCGAAAGCCGGGGTCCTCAGGCCTCCCACGAAGCAACCACTGCGACTCCATCTTCGAAAACCTTGCGAAGTCAACTTTCCCCTCCCCGTCTCCCTGTCACCCTTAGTCACCGCCAAGACATGAGACCCCGCGTCACCCATTCTCCTCCCGTCGGTCCTCTCTGCTTCCTCTGATGTCCCCCTGCCCCCATCCTGGCCCTTCCAGGGTTCCAGATGAAACCATTGGGTCCCTGCAAAGACACGGCCCATCCTCAGCCCCATAGTTGTTCACTGTCCCCCTGAGAAGCCCCCTGGTGCCTGTGGCAGGTAGAGGTGACCTGTTCCTCACTCGGGCACCAACCGCCCACACAGAACTTTGGTGCAAACTGGGCAAAGGCATAAGCGGCTCCTATCCTCAGGGAAATCACTCCCAACGGATGTGACATCGAGGGACTCCCCACGTGACGAGCTGTGCACATGGCACGTCTGCAGTGGCCGTCCGGGCGCCCACATGGGAGCTAAGGCAGGGCCTGGACAGGACCTTCAGCCCCCACATCTCATACAAAAGCCGTGCTCCTTGGAGACGAAGGCTGTGGGCCGTACTGTCAGTGCCCCGAGCCAGCGTCATCCAGTGACTGTCAGCTGCCTCCTTTAAGAGTCGCAGCACTGAGGTCACTGCGATTCTTGTCACACTGAGCACCTCCCAGGTGGCTTCTGCGTTCCAGTAGACGTTGCGGGCACATTCGTAGTTGCTCAGGTTCTTATTTCCTCATCTCTAGAGACTTCCGGTCCGACTCCATGTCTGCCACTCACCCCTCACCCCACAAACACACTCGGAACACATGCTCCACTCCTGAAAGAGGACATGCAAGTGTCCTTCCTGTCCCGCATGCCCTAAGACCTCTACTGCTGTCACGGAGGCTCAGCCCTCATGCCCTTATCAACCCGGAATCATGTCCCATCTCCAAATGCCACCGCGTTGGGGGTGAGAGCCGCAGCATATGACCGTGAGGGGTACTCAGGCACTCCATCTGTAACATGCCATCAGAGTCGGTCTTAGCTAGCCCTAAAGTAAAGGCACGCTAGATCCATCCTATAAAAATCTTTAAAGTAAGTCTTAAGAAACTCAAGTTCATCTGCAAGTCAATTAACTGCCCAACAGAACAAAACTAGGCGTTTTGTTACTGAAGAGACAACATGCAGACACACGACGCAGCACTCATCGTGTTGAACATAAAATCAGAATTCACGAGATGTGCGAGAGAGCGTGACCTATGATCATTAGCAAAATCAGTGACTAGAAATCGACCCGGACTCTACGTTGAAATGTTCAAATATTTAAAGAGAAACATAAAAACATAACAAGGGAACAAATTTCAGAATCTGAAGAGAGACGTGGAAACTACAGACGAGCCAGGTGGAGAGTCTCGACACGGAAAGTACAATAGCGGCAGTGAAGCGTGCACTGCGTGGGCCTTGGACTGGACGGTGGGAGAGACGTCTGGTCCGTTTGACAACCAGTAGTATACATGGTCCCACGCAGAAGCACATGGAGAAGGGGCCCTGAAAACCGTGATCAGAACTCGGTGGTCAATGCCAGGCGCTCTAACATCGTACAATTGGAGTAGCAGCAGGAGAGGAGAGAAGGTGCCGAAGAAAGAATGGCCTAAAGTTGTTTGTGTGAACTTGATGAAAAATATACACTCATATATCCTAGAAGCTCCCTGAACTCCAAGGAAGACAAATATAGAGGAAACCATCTCAAGGCAGAGGATGGTAAAACGGTTGAAAATAAGTCATGAAAGCGTATTTCTCTAGTAGCCGGAGGGAAGACATACGGCACCCAGCGGAACGGAAGTGACTTCCCACTCCTAACCGCACACCAGGAGGCAAGGGAATGGAGATTTTAACGCGCTGCAAGGAAAGGAAAACCTCGTCAACTCAGGATTCTATACTCGGTGAAAGTATCCTTCAAAAACAAAGGCAACATTTTTTAACATGGATTTTGTTATATTGGAAAAGGTCTGGGTTCACAGCAGACCTGAGGACATGGTACAGAAACTTCAATATAAGTACGTTTTTAGACAAAGCGAAGCCAGCAGAGCTTGCTCTCTGAGGAATTGTGAAGGAAGAACCTCAATCGGCGGTGGTGGTGGGAGAACTTCTCCAGGTTGCGGCAGCCAGTTCCCACCCAGTGACCTCGTCCGTCACGGCGCCTGTTGGCACTTGTGTCTACAAGCCAGTCTAGTGCTCATGGCTTCTCACTTGGTTTGCAGCAAGTGTCTCCTAACTAGTCTCCCAGGCACAAGTAGCTTTGTCCCCATCCTGACAAAAGCCGAGCACCTTAATTCCCCTTGTAAAGTGAAAATCGATACATGTCACTCCCTGCCAGTCCGTTGCTCCTCATAGCCTGTTAAGTAAAGACCAAGTTATGAGTTTCTTGTGTATGAAAATCAAGATCCCTCATGAGCTGGGCCCACACACCCATCCAGCTTCTCTGTTCTCTCCTGATGGAAGCATCTCACACTTCTGCAGACACGGCCTCACCTCCGAGCCTCGTCTTGCTGTCCTCCTGGTCTAGCTGTCCTCCTCGTCTTGGTGTCCTGGTCTTGCTGTCCTCCTGGTCTTGCTGTCCTCCTCGTCTTGGTGTCCTGGTCTTGCTGTCCTCCTGGTCTTGCTGTCCTCCTCCTCTTGGTGTCCTGGTCTTGCTGTCCTCCTGGTCTTGCTGTCCTCCTTGTCTTGGTGTCCTGATCTTGCTGTCCTCCTTTTCTTGGTGTCCTGGTCTTGCTGTCCTCTTGGTCTTGCTGTCCTCCTCCTCTTGGTGTCCTCCTGGTCTTGCTGTCCTCCTGGTCTTGCTGTCCTTCTCCTCTTGGTGTCCTCCTGGTCTTGCTGTCCTCCTGGTCTTGCTGTCCTCCTCCTCTTGGTGTCCTCCTGGTCTTGCTGTCCTCCTGGTCTTGCTGTCCTTCTCCTCTTGCTGTCCTCCTGGTCTTGGTGTCCTCCTGGTCTTGGTGTCCTCCTGGTTTTGCTGTCCTCCTCATCAACCTCGCTCTCCTCCACCTTGTCTGGCAACTCCTGTCTGTCCGTTAGCTCTTAACTCCAGAGCCAGTTCTCCCGGAAGAGTTCCTTTACTTCCCCAGAGAGAAGCCAGGGCGCTTCTTTCTTCACCTGAGCACCTTTGTTCACCTGATTTACAACACTTAGCCACACCCACACTTTAAGGAGATTGTTACTTTTCTGTTCCCATTATTGATTATACCGAAGACAACATCTAAAACTGCAGCCTAACAGGGTGTAGGGCCATAATCTAAGGATTTTATGAGCCAGATTGCCTCTAATCCTTCTAACCATCCAAAGAAAGGGCAGAACCAGTCGCCCCCACTTGATGGTCTATATAGGTAACAGAGTTTGCCAAATAACATGGCACGTGAGTGTGGGGTGAGGCTCAAAGCCAGACCTACGCTGCATTCACTGTGCACCCCAGAAACTGACCCAGAATCTGCACACAGTAGACGCAATGGGGGGGCGTGGAGTGGAGAATTGGTAGCTGGCACCCAGGAGCTGAGGAGTGGGCACTTACCCCCTGATGTTGCCCACTACTCAAATTACCTTTCGGAATTACCGTATTTTTCTGCGTATAAGATGCCCCCATGTATAAGATGCCTCCTGCTTTTCTAACCCAACATTAAGAAGTCAATAGGGGAAAGCCGGGACGGCTCGGCGGGTTGAGCGCTCGCTTTGAGGCCATGGGGACCGAGGGTCGAGTCCCGGCTCCGGCCCAGGCAGGACCCACGTGCTGAACTGGGGAGTTCCCACAGTTCGGTTCTCTAGCTGTCTCTGTCTCTGTCTCTCTCTCTATCTGTCAAAAAGTAAAGTGGAAATAACTATGCACTGAAGACAAAAAGATGGTTTCTCTCTATAAATGTGAAAAGATAAAAAAAAAAAAAAAAAAAGAAGTCAATAAACAGATTACTCCCGTGTATGACAACCCCCAATTTTTGGTCTAATGATTTGAAACAGAAGTGCCGTCTTGTGCATGGAAAAATATGGTAATAAAATAATATCTAGACATAGATATAAGCAAATAAACAAGGGCAAGTCTCTTCACGCCTTTTGATTATAGTTTCCTCATCTGTGAATGGAGACGTGGAGGGAGAGCTTGTTAAACGCTGTCCAAGGCCTCGCAGGCCTGAGGAGGATAGTGTCCCTCCACTGTCATGGGGAAAACCGCTCCATTACCAGCATTTACGTGCCCGGCGTCCTTAAACGTGGCGGAGGGGACGGGGTGCCCAGCATCTGAGTTCAGTTCCCTCCCCAGCTCCCCGGTTCCTGGGCTTCTATGCACTGATGGATGATAAATAATAGTCTTTCCAAGCCCAGCACTAAGTCTGTCTGCGTAACAAAGAACGTGGCCCTTGGACTCATGGCCTGTTTTTAAAATAAAACTTTATTAACACACAGCCACGGCCGCTATTTACATATTGTCTGTGGCTACCTTCAAGCTGTGACGGAGCGTTGACTGGCTGTGACAGAGACCCTGGGGCCCCATAAATCCTGGAGTGTCTCCCACCTGGCTCTCTAAGAAAAAAAAAAATTGCCTACCCCTGTATTATCGTCTTCAAATTCCCGAAGAACAAACTGTAATAAAGAAAGAGGGAGGGAAATATTTGAACTTTATTTTATTCACAACTGCAGTGTTACAGAAACGGGCCTCAGCGGCGGTGTGGCCTGGTCTTGACAACGCTGTGTGTGGTGCACTGACTGTGGGGACACAGGGCTCCACGAGTCCCCCGCGTCTGTGACGTCGTGCGAGCGAGGCACTAACTGTCCTAACGGTTCAACGTCCAGGGCGCCTTACATCTGGTGGGACTGAGTGGGCCCCGCATGGCCTAACCGCCACGCCAGCCCCCTCCCGACCTGCTCCCACAGATAAGCCCCCGCCCGCCCCCCAACAACCCTCCCTATCAAGGGGCCGGGGGCCGTTCCTGCTTGTCACTTCCCTGCCAGCCCACAGCATTATTCAGACAAGCCGATCACATCCTCCGTGGAAACCAGGGGCGCCCCACGCTCTCCGTACAGCCAAGCCGCCTCCCCCGCCCCCCGCTGTTCTCTGTCCCTGAGCGCACCCCCATGTGGCCCTGAGTGGCGCTGCGAGTGTCCGTGACGGGGCCCGAGCTCCGCGGGCCCATGTGGGCCGCCCTGGTCCCGGTCATCCGGGCGGAGCGCCCGCCTCCCCACGGGGCGGAACCAAAGGCGCTAAGAACAGTCCTTCCCTCCAGACTATCTTTTCAAGGATGTTTGTGGAACAAACACCCCGGGAAGGCTGAGACGGAGTCCCTGTGGGTCGGGGGCAGGGACAGGCACTCCCACTGTCCCTTCAAAGACTGGAGTCCCTTAGGAGGCCGGGGCTCCTGTCCTGTGACGAAGCCCACGGTGTGTGCCGGCATCCACGCCTCCCCAGGCGGACTCGGGGGACAGACGTGCGGACCCCGTGCTGGCTGCCTCTCTGCGAGGAGGGACGTGCTTTCTCTCTGAACCAGGGCTCTCCTGTCTCCTGCAGTGACCGCGAACCCACCAGCTCGCAGGCAGGGCGAGTTCTGAGTTCTCACGTGTCCTCGACACGGACCAACCAGACCCAACGCAAAACAAAAGCCCTAGAACAGGTGTCCCCACGCGTGAGTCTCACTCCCTCGACCCGCACACGTACAAGGGCCGGCTGATACGTTGCGCCTCGGCTAACATAGAAAATGAACAGGAAAAGATATTTTAATGAAATTTTAAAAAAGACATACACCGAGATCGTTTATTTTCAAAGTGGCGTACTTATTTTTCTACAAAGTCGCCACACACTTCGATATACTTCCGTCAACACCGCACTAGTTTCTGAAATCCATCCTTTAAAAATTGGTGTTTCGGGGAAGCCGGGATGGCTGAGTGGGTTAGGCGCTCACTTTGCAGCGCTGGGGACCGAGGATCGAGTCCCGGCCCCGGCCCGTGCGGACCCATGTGCTGAGCTGGGAGCTCCCCCAGTTCAGTTCTCTCTCTGTCTCTGTATCTCTCTCTCTCTCTCTCTCTCTCTCTGTTAATAAACAATTAAAAATAAATAAATAAATATTTAAAAAAAAAAAAAAAATTGGTGTTTCTGAAACCATTTCCTCGCGGCAGACGTCACCTGTTTATCACAGATGAACCGCCTTCCCCAGCGTCTCACTGTCCTCACACCGACACGCTGATCGTTAGGAACGGCTGGCTCTTCATCAGTGAACTTCAACTCTTTCCGCTGTTAAGAATTCAGTAACAGCACGCTGTTTGAGCCGAACGTCTGAACGCTCCTCCATGTCGTTGGGCACTGGGTGACAAGTGTAAGCTTCTGGGTGTGCAAGTCACAGATGATGGAGAGGCGATCCCATGTGGCCACACAGAACCGGTTCTATCCAGGGATGTCTTACGTAACAAAAATATTACAGGCAAAGTTTGTCAGTCCGCCCTCATGTGTAGGTGTGTGTAGTTCTGCCCAATGCACTCTATTTGCTACCCGCAGAATGCCCAGTTTAGGGCCATATTAAGAGCTGAGAGGAACAACTAAGAGTAAGGTGACCAGATTGTAACATTGGTAAAGCGGGACACCACTGACCGGGGGGGAGGGGGCTCTTGATTAAAAATTGGGTCTATCTCCCGCCGCTCCCTAGCTTGTCGTGCATTCTTTCCAAACATCGGGGCTTTTTTTAAACGCCGCGGGACGTGGGACAAATTGTTAAAAATCGGGACTGTCTGGTCACCTTAACTAAGAAACACCTTTAAAATAATCCTATTTATCTTTCCGTTGCTGACAATGATCTTTTGTCTGCTTGGACCTTTAAATGGGTGACTGTCCCCTGACAGCCCCTGGGCTTCCCGTCAGGCTCACAGCATTGGCTGTCCCCGCCTCCGCCATGCCCACCAGGACAGGCGAGGGAGTTGGGTGAAGCTGATCTCATCCTTCCCAGTGATCTCCCGCCGCACCGGGGCTCCAAGCACTGGCTCCTGGTCTGACCAGAACCCTGTTGTACAGGAAATGACCCCGGAGCCACGGCCCAGTACCGGGCAGAGCAGAAAGGCTCACAGACCCAAAAAATGTGCTGGAGCCACAGAGTCTAAGCCAACGTGTGACCTCTGGTGAAAAGCGAAGGGCAGGCTGACACTTCCCGGGGGGTACAAGAGGTGAGAAGGACCACACGCCTGGACCCCGGGTCACAGGAGTTCATGGGTCCTGTCCCAAGCTTGGATTTGCACCAATACATGGTAACAAGGACCAGAACTGGGGTTCGAGCCAGGGGCCAGGACTTAGATGGTGCTTGGGGCCACCACACGCTCAGGCTTGTGAGCTCACACTGCTAGCCCAGCGGTAGCCCGTGGGGACCCACACAGCTGCCCGTGGGGACCCGCACGGCAGACTGCAGGGACCCACACAGCCACCCGCAGGGACCCACGTGGCCACCCTGCTGTTAGTCTGTGTTTGGGGGCTGACACCAGGGACCCAACTGGGGCCATGAAGGGTGCCTGGTTTCGGGATGACCGAGCTGTCCCCTGCACACACACCGTCTGCTTCTGATGTGCGTCCTGTCTGTCACGTCCCATCTGCAGTAGCATTTCTCAGTCCATCCTCTAGACCAGGGGTGATGAACTCAATGAAAACACAGGCCATTTGGTGCAACAGGCAAGACTCACGTGGGCCACATCCCATGTACACACGTCGCGGGAACTGAGTCAGCGCGTTTATACACCCACAGGCCCCCAGGAAAGGCACTGGGCCACGTGGATCCTCGTCTTCAGTCGTTACAGGGTGAACGAGGGAATTGTGTGCACGGTGTTGCCTCCATCTCCCTTAAGCGCTGTTTTCTTCATCACCATTTTTTCTATTTTCATTTTATTTCAGAGCATCGTAGACCACATAAAATTATCTCGGGGGCCACATGTGGCCCGCAGGCCGCCAGTTTGACACCCCTGCTCTAGATCATGTGACACATCCGGCAGGTGCCCGTCACCTGCACATCACAAGCTATGAGGTTTCCCACCACCTGCGCCCTCGACACGTTTTCAGGTCCACACACCCCCTTGGCTTTCTGACCACCAACAGCAGGATCTGCGAGTCTCGACAGCCAACTGTCGTGACCTCTGAGCTTTGGTGATTTGCATGGATTAGGGCTTTGGGGTTAGAAGCTAAAGACACAAACTGTTTGGGGCTGAAGTGCGTCTCCCCCGAATCCACAGGTTGAGTCCTAACGCCCACTGTTTCAGAGCGACTGTAGTTACAGGTCAGGCCTTCAGAATTAAGTGAAGGTGAGGCTGCCAGGACGGGGCTTAAGCCAATAGGACTGGGTCTTTATCAAAGGCGGAGACGGGGGCCCAGACACGCACACGCCCACGTGAGGACACCCGCAAGCCAGGGAGCCAGGCCTCCGGGGACGCTCACCTGCCGACGCCGGGGTCTCAGACCCCTGCCCCCACACCGGGGAGACAGTGACGCTCAGCCCCCTCGGGGTGCTGACTCATCCACCAACTCAAGCTGAAGAAGAGACGGGGGCTCTTCCGCGGGTGTCCGGTGTCGTGAGAACCCCAGGGCGGCAGCACCACCAGCTTCGGGCGTGAGGACGGGTCCCCACCCTTCCCGGATCCCTCGCTGCACACGGTCTGTCCTCCCTGCTGCTCAGGCCATGTGGCCAGCCGTGCTCCCCACGGTCCTCCATTTCCCACCCCGCGTGCCCCCCGGTGCTGACAGACTCAGCTCCCCTGGCACCAGTGACCCACCGGAGCCCTCCTCAGCTTTTGCCCGAAAAGCTCGTCGAGGACACAGAAAGTTCTAGAAAGTTTCCCGAGTCAGCAGCTTGCAGGTCAGTGGGGACAGGGCCGTTTGTGGGAGGGTAGGGGGCAACTTTGTCAGCAGCTGGTGTCAAACAGGCCAGCCCAGCACTTCAGCTTCACGTCTGGTAAAACCCAGAAAACTTTTTTTTTTTTTAAAGATTTATTTTATTGATTTTTGACAGAGAGAAACAGAGACAGAGAGAAGGGAAAACCCAGAAAACTTTAAAAGGACACATCGCGCCATTGTGTTGGTCTGAAGCCAGACAGTCTGTTTCTAAAAACCAAAAATAGCCAACAGACAAGATTTTCCACGCCCACGGCGTGCGTTCAAACGCGAACGTTGTGTTGTGAGTGAAGCTGTCTCCCTCCCCTGGCCGAAACCCAGTGCTTTTGAGGTGCAGGAGCGCGCTGGACCCCCAAAAGGCCAGCCTCGGCCTGGTTCCCCAGGCTGGGGGGAGGGAGGGGCCCGGGCCCTTTAGGGACCGTGTGTGTGGGGAGGGGGGAGGGGGACGCTCCCCAAACTGCTAACCGCCCCTTATCAGCAGCGCTGCCCTCGCTGGAGCCCTTTGTCCGCACAGCTTGCCTTTTTCCCACGGGCCTCCCGCACACGCCAAGGACGCTGCAGACACCCGGGGAAGCCGGCCAGTGCTCCCTTAAGACACCCAAATGCTCCCCATCACCCACATTGCTGGCCGGGGGGCTCCTGGCCGCCGGGAGGCTGGGTGGGGGTGCGTGTGAGATCAGACACGGGATGCACAAATGAGGAGCGCCGTTTCCCGGCAGATGGAGAAGGGGTGGTGGAGTGAGCGATCCGATGGGCCAATTTGGGGGGAAACTGGGCCCACGCTCAGGGCCTCTTCTTCCTCCTGGGACGCAGCAGGCTGTGGGGGGCAGAGGGCTCGCTGCTCTTTCAACCCCTCAAACAGTTGAGCCGCTTGTGGCCAACACAAGGGTGCCTGGGAGGGGGACCCAGCCCAGGGAGCGAGGGCCTTGCTCAGCGGAGCCCCTGGGCGGGGTGACAGCTCCGGTGGGCGCCCCGTCCTAGTCCCTGGCTGCTGGGTCTGCAGCCCTGACCCGGGTGGAGCACCTACTCCATGCGAGGCCGCAGATGGCCGCCCCTGGCTCCCTGACCTCCCGCCTTGCCTGTGTCGCTGATAAGGTGACCTGTGGCCCCCACATCCACTCCCTTCCGAGGGGATGTCCCCTCGAGATGTGAACGCAAGCCAGGCTGTGATTCACACTTTCAGACGCTTGGCTGTGGTCTTTCTCTCCTGACCCAGCTGCGACCTGGGAGGAGTGACAGACCGGAGGGGCCGCAGCCGCCCACGACGACCACGTGGAGAGCGTAGAGTTCCGAGCCTGTTTTCACGAGTGGGCAAGGGTGTGGCTTCGAGTCGCTTCTTGAAGTCTTCGCAATGGAATGTCCTTGTGCGTGGATCCCAGAGCCTAATATCTACCGAGTCGACCTCAGCCACTGCGCTGCCAGCTCATTCGCTCAGCGACCCCTCATATCTCACGCGAGATAGCGCGGGTTAATGTGCAACCCACGGCCAGAGGCCGGAGGGGGAGACGGCGCTTCTCCTCCCGAGGAAAACCGTCCGTAGGCTTTGAAAGAACTAAAGGCACAGAGTCGCGTTCAGCTCTTTTAATCTTTAGGCCGATTTTGAGCAGGAGAAAGCAAAACACTCAACACGCGTAGTGAGCTGAGGCTCCGCCACAGCAGCCGCCACCCCACCCCCGACGTCCGGCCGGTGCCGTGGCCGAGCTCCGGAGCCATTCCGAGCGGGGAGGTCACGCCCGCCTGGGAGGCCCTAAAATTCACACTCCTCTGCAAGGGGGAGGTGGGAGAAGAGAGGCGTTAGTGAGAGTGAGGTCTGTCTTCAGTCTTCACGACGGCCCAGAACTCGACGTGGGGCAAAGTCTTTAGAGAACACGGGCCTCCCTATCTTCCCGTCCCCGTCACTCCCACCCCAAGCGAGAGACGGGGCGTCAGCAAGGACGGCGCTGCGCAGACGTTCGGCTAGAGACGGGGGGGGGGGAAAGCCGGTAAAAACGTTCGGCTCCTGCCCCACGCCGTCTTTCCCCCCGGGACCTGGCCTGACTTAGGCTCACCCCCTTTCCACGACCGCCCCCCAGCCACGATTCTGGGTGAAAACCCAGCTGACGATGCAGCCCCGGGTCCCGGGGCTCCGTGTGGCTCCCGTCACGAATGCCACATCTGCAGCCCCGGTGCTGCCACGGCACGTACCTGCTGGAAGGTTCTCGTGGGTGGTCGTGGGGTAGAAGCACCACGGGTACCCAGGGATGGAGCTGTCAAAGCAGCAGCCTTTGTCTGCACACTGCTGGGGCGTGACCGTGGGGAACCCACAGTTCTTCCTCTGGCTGGGGGCCACCCTGCACGTCTCTGCAAGAGGCAAAGGCAGGTCGTGGGCGGTTGCAAGAAGCCAAAAAGCCAAGGATATGCGCACAGCGGCGTAGGGCGACCGTCCAGTGTGCGAGGGCACGCACAGGGGGACGAGGCTGAACAAAGCCAGGAGGGCTTCGCGTAGGAGGGGGCTGACCAGATGAGGATGAGGCTGCGGGTGTTCCGAGCAGAGGAAGCGGCGTGCCCCACGGCCGTGAGCACACAGCACAAGGTACGTGTGAGGAGGTGCAAACCCATGTGTCGGTCCGATGTGGAGGCGTCTGGGAAGAGCCAGGCTGAGGGCCGGAGGGGTGAGGAGGGGCTGTTTCAGGCTTAGAGTGACAGCTTTCACCAGGGGAGTGACGAAATCGCCCCAAGCGGAAAACAGGTGGGAAGAAGGGCAGCTGACAGCTCCCACGCAGTCGGCAGGGGCCGTGCTCAGGCCCAGAGTCCAGGGCTCCAAACGGGAAGCGGGGACCAGGGGGCTGGCCCAGGTCATGGAGGAGGAGTCTGGAGAGTTCCCGTGCCCCCACCTTGGGATTGGGGCCCTGTCACATGAGCAGGGAGGCATCCAGGGCTGTGTGCTGACCCTGGGGGCTCAGGGGAGGCTGGGCAGGAGCTCCACCCACTCGGGATGAGAGCCTGTCCCCGGGCAGAGTGAGGAGACGCCGGGCGGAGGAGCGAGGCCTTGGGAGTACGGATAGCAGAGGACGGAGAGGGAGGCACCAGCACAGGACAGAGATGCAGGGCAGAGGCGGTCCCAGCCGGCCTCGACCCTGCGGCATCAGCGTCCCTGAAAAAGACCATCCATCCAAAGACAGGAGGGCATGGGGCCCACATTTAATGCCTTGCGGAATCCAGCAGCGAGTTCACAATAAGTGTCTAGCGCCTGCAAAGCGCTTTTCACACGTCATTTCCTTGACAATGGCAGACGGTGGAGCTCACTGGGCCGACCAAAGCACTGAGACCCAAACAGGTTCAAAGGAGGCAGGGGTGCTCTGTCTCACAGTGACACCCAGGGACTCACATCGACAAGACGTGGGACGGGCGGTTTGGGCCCCGGGAGAGCCCACGCGCCTGCCAGAGGGGTCCTCCGGGGACGTCCACCCACAGCGTAGGCCCTGGGCTGGCGGTGTGGACCGCGAGGGGACCCCCGGCCTGGGAGCACTGTTCCTGCACACTCCATCCAAGCGGGCTCTTTGAAACGCCACACACAAGACCCGTGTCACCTTCCGGGGCCGTCACCCGAGACAGCAGCCAGCCAGGGATCCACTTTCTCACAGCCGTTCTGGAAGTTTCCATTGGCCCTTCCACCCCACCTGCCTTGGCCTTCCAAATACCTTCAAGGGCCTAGAACTGCGCCTGGCTCAAAACCAGGGGCCCGCGTGCCCACCACCACGCAGGAGGGGGCGGTCTTACCGGTCTGGCCCTGCGCCAGGGTGCTGAGGGCCAGCGAGCAGACCACCAGCAAGACGCAGACCACCTTGCGCTCCATGGCTGTCATGCTCTTCTCCACTCTGCGCCCAGGGAGACCACAGGTCGGGGGTGCGGATCTGCCCGAACCCTCGGTTTTAAATCCCGGGCTCTGTTTGCCGAAAGAGCCACGTGCGATAGCGTTTGCCTAAGGAGGGCCGCGCCATCGTCCACGCCGAGTAATCTCCACCGACGGGAAGGTGTGGCCCACACGCGGGCAAGCCCAGGGGACCGGCCGGCTTGCTGATAAGAGCTCCTGTCCTCTGGGTGGAGGGGCCTGCGATTCGGAAGGTCCCGCTCTTATCCGTGGGAGTCTCCCCTCGGTCACGGCCAGGTCCTGACCGCAGCGGGCGTTTACACGCCCTCCTGCCGTGTAAACGTGCCACTCCCTGGCGCGTGAGTCACGGCGAGAAATGGCCTCCGAAAGGCACAGTCGTGTCAACAGGGGCGCACGGGGTCCCTCCCCACATGCCTCGGGGGGAGGAGAGGGGCAGATGAGACCCTCCCGCCTGGCCCTGCCCTAACATGGGCAGCTCCTTTGAGCACCCAGGTGCGCGGGGCACAGGCCCGCTCCCACTCACCTCTCCCCGGGGGACTTGAACTTCAAGCAGCCTCGTCTCTCTGTCACTGTTGTCTTGTGAGACATTCCCATGGCACGTGCGTGTGCGAGCGGGGCACCGATGGACCCCTCCCCCAGCACATGTGCCTGCAGAGAGACTCGGCACTGACGCTGGACACATCCCACCACAGGCCCTGAGAGGGCACCTCCACGTACTTCTCTCGCGCGTATCGCTTTCTCTTTCCTCTTAAAACTGAAGATGCACGTGCAGGAGGTGACACGAAACTGACAGAGGGGCTCTTCCCTCCAGCCACCCTTGTCTCGGCCCCGTGGGGTCCCTCACGCGTGCCCTCCCAGGACTCTGCATTTACAAGGGCCACCCCCAAACCCCCGTCCCGGGTCCCCCGCCCTGCGTTGGCGCCTTCTCTGTCCTGGCTCTTAGAGATCAGGCGTGTTTGGGGCTGTAGACTCTTTCCGAGATCTTGGTATCTTCGAATGTCTGAGGAGATTTGCTCACGGAATGCATTTGACTTCTTGTCCACCCCCAGCCCAATAGAACAGACGGTCCGTGACGCGGGACACCTGTAATCTCACGAGTGTAAAGACTCAGTTTTCTGTCCCCTGCCCGTACACACTGGCCCATGTTAGGAGTGGGATGGCGACATAGGATCAGGGCCACGAGCCTTCCTCCCTGTGGCTGACTTACACCGCCTGTGTGCTCCTCCCTGTGGCTGACTTACACCGCCTGTGCACGCCTCGCCGTAGCTGACTTACACCGCTCGTGCGCTCCTCCCTGTGGCTGACTTACACCGCCTGTGCACGCCTCGCCGTGGCTGACTTACACCGCTCGTGCGCTCCTCCCTGTGGCTGACTTACACCGCCCGTGCGCTCCTCACCGTGGCTGACTTACACCGCCCGTGCGCTCCTCACCGTGGCTGACTTACACCGCCCGTGCG
>PVKE010015939.1:0-32704 GCA_004027555.1 Craseonycteris thonglongyai
TGGAGGGGGACCTGATTCTGGGAGCTGGGCACATAATGGGATGCATGGGTGATGTGATGTGGAGTTGTCCATTGGAAAACTGTCTGATTGTTACCAACCAATGTCACCCCATTAAATTTAACAATAAAATATAATAATATTAAAAATAAATAAATAAATAAAAGCAAAAAAAAAAAAAGATGTAAACTCTCCTGACATGTATTAATCAATAAATGAGTCAGTGAAACAGTCAACCAAGTATGTATTTTCTACTCACTCTTTCCATGATTAGCATAACCTTATATTTCACCTCTGCACCCTCCTTATCTCATCTTGCCTTCTTTACAGTTCTGCTCATTTTCTAGTTATAGCATACAATTTAGTACATAATTTTGCTTGAGTTGACTTGTGTTCAAGGGTTGTCCAGAAAGTATCCAGCCATGTATTATGAAAAACAGAGGCATCAATGGCTAAATTTCTTCATGACAGCCCTAATATGTTATATTTGGACAACTTCCCAAAAGGTAGAGGTCTTCATACTTTAAAATGTTTCTGAATGCATTTCTGGACTCAATAAATCTCAATTAACTGAAGTGTAAAATTAGATTCTTCCATTGCTTAATTCCCAGAAACTAAATAAATGGCTCTGTTTGTTTTGGAGCAAGTCCTATATTGTAGTTTTAGGCAGAGAGCAGTCTGTTTGGCCCATATCTACTACTTCCCACTTTACCCTTCTAGACCAGGGGACAGCAAACGATTGCTGTAAAGGGATCACATATGCAAAACTCAACTTTGATCTTAGAGTATGAAATCAGTGTAGACAATAAGTAAATGAATGGATGTGACTATGTTCCAATAAAGCTTTATTTATAAAAACAGGGCCGAACAGTTTTGGCCCATGGGCTATACTTTGCAAACTGATGCCCTAGAGCAGGGGTCTCCAAACTTTTTAGCCCGCAGGCTGCATTAACTATCAAACAGCAGTTTGGGGTCGACTACACACTCGAGGTCCAAATAAAAAAGAATCAAAACATAGATGTTGTTTTTAATTATTTATTTAATATTATTTTATTCAGATAAAAAGGTATCCATGGGCCGGATGAGAGGCCTGCGGGCTGTAGTTTGGAGACCCCTGCCCTAGAGTGATATTTTCCAGCACTGCCAGATCTTAAGAATCACCCAAAGAACTTGTTTTAAAATCCATCTACAAATTGTGTTTTAAATAAGCAACTCTGGTATACCTTATAATCTAACAGATCTGGAAAACCTAGGGAAGAATCAAGCTTACTGTTTTCTTTGTACTTGGGGATGTTTTTTCCTATGAGATGTGAGATGAGGGATGTGAGGCAAGAATCAAAAATCACATTTCTCAATGACTAAAATGTCTGTAATTTCGCAAGGCCACATGCTTCATCTACGAATTGACCATTATGTTTCTCATAAATATGATGCTAAATTTATAGTAGAAAAGACAAACAATGGGTAAAATGATCCCTTCCCCCATTTTAATTAAGAAAAATTTATGTCCCAGGAGAAACTTCTGGACTTTCCACTTAAATCTGCTGCTTTAAAAGATGCAGTCACTCTAATTACTATTGTGCACAATGTTTAATTTTCTCAAACATATGGTCTCTTTGCAAAATTAAAATTTTGAAGATATAGAATTGAGATCCATAAAATAAAATTAGGTGTAGGATACAATCACTTAAATCCAACCAAAATTCCACTAAAGAGGTAGGTGGTTAATATTCCACTAAAGAGATAGGTGTTATGCTAGGACTTCAACTGTGTGGTTAATCTGTTTTTAAAAAAAGATTATAATTGTAATTTTTGAATGGGTTTCCTGTATGTATCCTGGGTCCCTGTCCTGGTCCAATTTATTGAGTTTGCATCATATCCTAAGTAAGACTGTCTTTCCTTACCTTTATTTATGAGTACTTCTATTTCATAATGCCAAGATATATAATCAAAAAGCAACACTAACCCGATTAATTGCCTCCAATTCTCTCACACATATCTTTGGGTATAACATCATGGATACAGATCAGTTTGTAGAGAGATGATTGGATTTTCTCAGTCTTGAGTCTATTGCATTTTGAACTAGAACACTTGTGTTGTAGAGATTTTTGCTGTGCATTGCAAGGTGCTTGTCAGCATTTGTAGCCACTATCTGCTAGATTCCAGTAAAACTTTTAAGTTGTGATAATCAACAATGTCTCCAGACACTGACAAATGTCTTCTGGTGGCAAAATCTCTGGTTGAGAAATACTGATATCAAAGACAAAGTGGAGGATCAGGACAGTTTTCCAGCCAGCTCATATTTAGCCCCTGCCCTCAAATATTTTTCTGAAACAGATAAGGCAAAGACAGGCTTATTCAAGCTATAATTCTAGTATTTGACTCAATTCTCCTCTTCACTTTGCATGTGTGAACACCAACAATGATACTTAGCTCTCCTGGGAGAACTACACAGGAATCCAATTCTTCAGGAACACCTGGGGAACATCATTTGTAGGATCCCTCAGTAAAATTTTCTAACAGCCAGATGTTAGAAAAACCATTTGCATTCCCTGACCCAGGTTCACTGCCTCTTAAAAAGTCTTCATCCAGAGAATGCCAGAGAGAGTGAGTAATAAGTGGACAGCGTACACCATCTGGTATTTAAAAATATATATATCAGGAGTCACCTGGTTACACATTTGGGTGTCAAGCCCACAGTAGGTCCTGTATGAATATATGCCGAGTAAATGAAAAATGGATTATAACGATTAACTAATTAAATAATCTATTACTAAATCATCAAATATTTTTAATTAATAATATTCTAAGACCCTATATGTACCTCACTCTCTGCTAGGTAAGAAGACCACGAAGTATAGGACTTAATTTCAGCTTGTGAGCAGTTAACAGTCTCACTGAGGTGATAAGGCGCATGCACTCATAACAGCTAAACAAACTCACTGTAGTTTAGCATGGGGATCTGTCAAACTGGTGATGAGTATTCCCTGTGACAAGTGTTATAAGAGTTCAGAGGAAAGAGAATGCAGGGCACTGAGGCTGCCGGAGATTTCTGGAAGAGGGGAGGTTTAATTGCAACCATGAGCATTACTTTGATATAGGGGATAAAGGATAGAAAGAGCATTGTTTTATACCCTCCCTAAGACCTTGCCAATGCTGAAATTTGTTGGTACCCAAGCAAGCAACCCACAACCCACTCCCCTACTAGCCATTTGTGCACATACTTTGTCTACATGATACATGCACATACAAAACAGTCATCTAGGAAGTAGGATACATGTTTAAGTTAATACGTAAGCAGTGCTCTGTTATATTTTGAGCACTGTTGCAATGAGATGAATAAATATTGATTGGTTTAAGTGGAATAAGGATCACTCAATGCAAGTGCTAAAGACTGTCTGAATATCGCTTTAGGAAAGGAAAAACAAGATGGATTCTGTTTGTCAGGGACTGACTGATGTCCAGTTCCACGTCTTCATTTGATGTCAGACTCTGATAAAAATGAAGCCAGTTGATTTATTTCAGCATTTTTTCACTGTGACTATTTGACAAAAACCCATTTAAATTGCCCTTATCAATTGTCCTCTTTTGCCCTGGTTTCAGCTCTGACTCAGTGCTGGCTTCTCCATGCTGGTCTGAATTTTTCTTGCTTTAACTTTAGTTTTTTGAATCTAAGAAATTCATGCATGCTAAGATTATTTATATATTGATTTTTAAACTAATAACAAAGAAAAAATCAGATTATCTTGCCCCCAAAACTTTGGCTCCCTGCTCCTAAGGGGTTAAGCAGGACTTGTGTCAGGGCTGGCATCCCACATACAATTATTTTTGTCCCTTGAACTGATTCACTGATTGGTTCAAGGCCAGGAGCTTTTGTCCTCCTTGTAGGATCAGTCCTCGTCAGAAGTTCCTGAAGGAACTGTTGCTTTTCTCAGTGACATCAGAAGAGAAGAATCCAGAGCCCATAAACACCTGACATAGTAGTAGCTCTGCACAGGACTTTAGAGCAACATCAACACAGACATGAAAGGAAATGTGATTGTTTACCTCTCTGAGAGAAAAGGAAGAGGAATTCAACTTCTACTCATATTTAACAAGGTCACTCTGAAGGCATTCTGAGAGAAAAATGCAATATTTTTTTGCTTGGGGAGACTGTTTTAAAGGGATTTCACAAGAAGTTTCCAGACATTTGATGATGAGAAGACTAGTTCCCAGAGAAATAAACAGCAAGTAAGATGAGGAAGGCAAATCATGGTCAACTTAAGTTACTAATTGAAGAAAAGTCAATCAGGTTATTACTGTTAAAGAATTCAAGGAATTTGCACTCAGGACTAAAGGAAGAATAGACACTCAGAAGAATGGATATGAGCTGAGTGTTGACTTAAAAAAATACTGAATAAATGAATGAATCAAAAAATCTCAGAGAATGTTGTTACTCGTTAAAGTATACAAGTTTGTGAAAATCTAGATTTATGGCAGTGAGGTGTATAAATCTATATCCCTGAATGGTGTAATCCCACTGCTACAATCACTGAGAAAGTACTATTACTCATTGGTTAAAGTATAAAATTTAAAAAAAACACAAAAAACAAAAAACTGTGAAAACCTAGATTTATGGCAGTGAGAAGTGTAAATCTATATCTCTGAATGATGTAATTCCACTGCTATAGTTGCTGAAAAAAGTATTGTTACTCATTGGTTAAAGTATTAAAAAGCTGTGAAAACCTAGATTTATGGCAGTGAGATGTGTAAATCTATATTTCTGAATGATGTAATTCCACTGCTCTCGTTGCTGAAAAAAGTACTGTTACTCATTGGCTAAAGTATAAAAAAAATTGTGAAAACCTAGATTTATGGCAGCAAGATGTGTAAGTCTATATCTCTGAGTGATGTAATCCTACTACTATATTCACTGAGAAAGTACTCCTACTTGAGGCCATAAGGATTAATGTCTCTTTCTTGGTAATACACCAAGAAACAGTCGACATCTTTTAAAACAAAGCAATAAAACACTCTAATGTACAGGCAACATTGCTCCAAGAAACACATTTGTCTGTCAGAGCCAAATAGTAATCCTAATTTAATGAATATCCTATTGGGGAATAGAAAGAGTCTTGGGGAAGTCTGATAATAAACTGTGCCAATTGATTAAGCAGCTTTGTATTTAGGGTGAAATTTAAATGCTTGGACCACCTGATCAAAAGATTCAAGAGTTCTCCCAAAACTGAGTCTATTATCTAAGACCATTCCTTAAATGTTGAGGTTAGAAGTGAACATGGACCTACATTTTGGGGCTGCCATTAAGCTCACTGTATGTCTCATATGTTGGGTTCTCTTCTAAGTATTTTACATATGTTTTCTTAATCTTGAATTTCAGAAATATGTATTCTCTGCATAGTTCTGCCACCAGCCACCTGTGTAACTTTGAGTAAGGTATTTCACCTATCTGGGTTGTAGTTTCTTTATCTGTAAAATGAAGGGCTTTAGATGTCCCTATTGTTTATTCCAGGTTTTGTTTTTTTTTATAAAATTTATTTTATTGTATTTGACAGAGACAGAGACAGAGAGAGACAGAGAGAAGGGGAGAGCCCAGAGCAGTCTCCATAGTTGTACATCATCAGTTTTCAACATGGTTTTATTCCACACAGGTCGGGGGGGGGGGCTGCACAGGGTGGGAACTGGGCTGGGGGCCTCCCACATGGGAGGCACACCCCCTCAAGCCAGGAGCTGAACTGGGGGCAGGGGGGATGGGGAATGGGATGAGAACCAAACTGGGGGCCTCCTGCATGGGAAGCACACAGCATATGGGTCTGCATGGTCTGGGGCAGGGATTTGATCCTTGGTCCCCAGGACTGCAAAGAGAACGCTTAGCCCACTGAGCCATCCTGGCTTCCCCTCTTCCAGGTCTTAATGTTAATGATTTCAGACAAAGGGCAGATCCTCTGTCTAGAAGGGGGCACAGAGGAAGCTGTGCTAAATAGTTCACAATGTAATGGTGCCTCCTGGAGGTGTGCAATGTGCCTCCCGTCTCTGTTGTCTGTGTTGGCAAGACACTCCCATAGCCACACCTCTCCCCAAGTCCCACCTGTGTATGTATATGAGATCTGAGACCCCATTTCAAACACCCACCACAACCTAAATACTCGTCTGACCTGACATTTCTATTTTGATGCCATATTTTTATTTTCTTGTTCTCCTGGAAACAGAGACCCAGGGTAATGTTTCCCATTTTGATTTGTACTTCTACAGCAGCAAAATTACATTCATTAAATTTTCTTTCTATACTGACAAGTGCCTCTGAGAAAACAATATCACGCTAATGATGATAATTGGTATCTAGTTTCCTATTAAAGGAATCAAAACAATGCAGCAGGAAAATACAGAGCTCTTATTCTACAAGATTTTAAAAGAATTTTGTTCATTTCTACATATATACCGATCACTGGCAATTTTTCAGGTGCTGTACTAGGTTTAAGGACAATAGGTGAATATAAGACCCTGTCCTTTGTTTTCTGTGGTTACCTTGTAAAGAAGGAAAACACATTATGCTTGTGGCCAAGCAGTGACAGTCAAGTTGGTGAAACTGAAGAAAGCTCTTGTGAAAAAAAATTAACAAATTGAATTAAAGATTCAATTGTGGAGAAGAAGCAAGATGCAGAGGCAAGGCTTGTGGGTGGCACAGCAAAATCATGAGAAAGTAGAAGCCACTAGCACTATCCCTGAAATCCAAGAGGGGACAACTTGTGACCACTGATGAATTAATGGTACATTTCAACCGTTTTCACCAGAGGTTACAATATGCAGTGAGCCACCGTGGAAGCCAGAGCTGCATGGCCCCTGATGGAAAACTCCAGTATGCCCCTGCTTTTTTTTTCCGAAAGGAGGCTTGATAACATCCAAAGCTGTTATGGCAAATAGTTCAGACATCTGAGCACTAAGAAGGCCTCAGGGTCCATAAGGTTGACCACCTGGGTTCTAGAAATATTTCCAGAGGAACTCTGTCTCCTGGACAGATGTGGGCTGTGAGCATGCGCTTTGGTTCAGTGAACCCTACTCTGCAAGGAAGGAATTAATCATCATAATAACTAAAGTGGGCGTGGGGCAGAACTAGGAAACTGTATTAAGTGCACAGAACGTTTCCACTAAACGTCAGGGTGAGCTTTCAATGTGGCAAACTCAGACTCATCCCCAGTTAACATTTATCTCAAATTCCCCAGCAGATAGCTTGGTCTGGTGGGCAACTTGCTCAATAAGAGACCTGGAAACACATAATCAGTTCAGCAAAACAAACCCTAGAGAAAGAGATTCAAAATAGAAAGAGCACCCACATTCTAATAACTTTTCATCGGAAAACAGGAGCGCTTTCACTCCGAAGTGGCTTGTGTAAGGGAAAGCCCGTCAGGACCAAGTTCATTCACAGTGAACACCCTTTATCTGGTCATTCGGAGAAGGAACCTGGTTAAGGCAAGGCTCACAGGGAGGGACTTGCTCACAGCAGCTTAGGCACAGGGCAAACCAGACAGCTACAGGTGTATGATAAGAGAAAGCCACTGCCATGCTTGGTGCCAACCTTAGAAAGTGCCAGGGACTGTCAAGCCCTAAAAAGCCAAATTATTTAAAATAATAGCTTTTCCGTGACACACAGGAACATTCATTGACTGGGCCTAGCTCAGATTTTCTAAATTCCTTGCCCCTAATGCCATGTTTTTCTTTGGTTAAGTGTTAGGGGCTGGGAAATAGAAAATAACAACAAGAACAATAGCAAGAACAACAGTAGTATCAGTTATAGTCAACTTGGCTACTATAACAAAATGCCATAGAGTGAGTGGACTGGACAGCAGACATTGATTTCTCTCAGCTCTGCAGACTGAGAAGTGTAAGATGAAGATGCAGGCAGGTGCAACTCGTGGTGAGGGCTCTCTCTCTGATTTGCAGATAGCCACCCTCTTGCTGTGTCCTCACATGACAGATTGGGGGGGGGGCTCCTTTTCTTCTAAGGACACTAATTCCTTCATGGGAGCTTCACCTTCATGACCTCATCTAATCTAATCACCTCCCAAATACCATCACTTTGTGGATAAGGTTTCAAAATATAAATTTTGGGGGACATAAACATTAGATACATCATCATCATCAGCAGCAGCAGATGCTATTTTTGCCCTAATGAAGCTCACAGTCTAGTGGAGTGATAAATATTAATCAAATTGTCATACACAAATATTTAAAATTACAATTGGGCTACCGGTAAGTTTTATTTATTTATTTATTTTTTAAAACAGATTTATTTTTATTGTTTTTGACAGAGAGAGACAGACAGAGAGAGACAGAGAGAAGGGGGAGGGCCCAGAGCAGTCTCCATAGTTGACAGTGTTAGTTTTCCATATACCGGTAGTTTCACTCCACAGGTGGGCGCGGGGCTGCGCAGGGAAGGAACTGGCCCGGGAGCCTCCCGCATAGGCCACCGGTGAGAACTGAACTGGGGGCACACCCCAGTTCAGCATATGGGTCTGCCTGGGCTGGGGCCAGGATTCGATCCTCAGTCTCTGGGGCTGCAAAGCGAGCACTTAACCCACTGAGCCATCCTGGCTTCCCCCTGGGCTAAGTTTTAAAAAGAAGAGATGCTTGAGACTATGAGAATGCATAGTGGGGGCCTTGACAAATGTTAGGCCAAAGATACCCCTGTGAGAGCATGACAACTGAGCTAAAATTGAAGAATAAGTGGGTGCTAAACTGTGGTCTCAGTTACAGAAGACAAGTAACTCCCAAAGGAAGGCAAGACATAGACAAGGAGCTAGAGGGACCTGTGGGTCCAGGAGGTGTGTGTGTGTATGTGTGCATGCTATTTTAAGGAAGAGACTTGAATGGGACAGAATGATAAAATTGGAGTTTGTATAGTCACATAATGAGTATTACTTTCATGAAAAGGTTCTTCCTCATTATTGAGGAAATATGGAGATTCTATTTTAGTGAGGCCAGTCTTGTCCCTGTCCTTGTGTGTTGTCCAGTATTCACATTCTTACCTCTGTGGCCTTTCCCACTCTCCTCTCTCTCCCGTTTTTTGCATTTCCCCGTTTTGTGGTGCCAGGTACACAGGTCCCTGAAAACTGACTTATCTGTGTGGTAGAGTTTGTGATTGTGTCTCTTCTTCTGAGTCCCTATTACCTGAATTATAGCTATTTCAGGGCTTTTCTATTAAAAGTGGTCTGTAAGATTCACAGCAATATTACTAAGAATTGAACAAGGGGATGCTGGGATGGCTCAGTGGGTTGAGTGCTCACTCATCTTGCAGCCCCAGGATCTAAGGATTGAATCTTAGCCCCAGCCCATGCGGATCCATATGCTGAACTGGGCAGTACCCCCAGTTAGGTTCTTGCCAGGGTGATGTCCCTATGTGGGAGGCCCCCAGCCAGTTCCTACCCTGCGTAGCCCCATGTCCACCTGTAGAATGAAACTATGTAGAAAACTGATGACATGATGACATACAACTATGGAGACTGTTCTGGGCTCTCTCTCTCTCTCTCTCTCTCTCTCTCTCTTTCCCCCTGTCAAAAACAATACAAATAAATCTTTAATAATTGAATAAATCTTCCATTGAAAAACAAATTATCTCCTTGTAAATATCATCTATATTTTGGGTTTGTTCTGTATTTTGTTTCCTGATAAAGAGCCCAGAAAGAGCCTTACTCAATATTCTTATAGCAAAAATATACAATTAATTCTGTAAAATAGACATGCTTTTAACAAAAGCTTCTTAAATTGAAGACAAGGAGTCTTACCAATTGAACTTCTAAAAAAGTTTTCATTAGATAGTTTGCTATACATATTCTGTCTTATAAAGGGTTTTCTGAATAGACAGCAGTGTACTTACCCATTAAGTAACGTAAAGAAGAGCAGTATCAAAAGCATAAGACAGAAACTGATCCATCTAAGGGCATATAACCTAGGCAAAGAAGAAAAACCAAAATTCATTTGTTCACAAATATTGTTAAGCACCGATTTTGAGCAATAATGAACTACAAAAATAACATCCCTGCCTTTGTAGAGATTAGCCAAAGCAACACAACGCAGATAAAGGCAAAAGCTTTTAACCATGCCTTTCAGCCAACTTGAACATTTGTTAACAGAAAAACAAAAATAGACCAATTATTGATGTAATCTATTTAAACTCAAATCCTTCACAGTATACTGATATCAAGTATTTAGATATCATTATATGAGCAGGATATGATTTTTAGAACAGCCAACAGAAAGGATTCCAAAGTATATATCAATGTTGAGGAAATCCATGTGGTCTGTTTCCAGGTATGTCCCTATTTACTAGTATGTCTCTTGTTTATGACAACTATTTATGAAGACACTGACTGATGGATGAGTAAAGTTGTTATAGACTGAACTGTTTCCCTCTACACTTCGTATGTTAAAGTCCTAACCCCCAATGTGATTGTATTTTGAGATAGGGCCTGTGAGGAGGTGATTAAGGTTAAATGAGGTTATAAGAGTAGGGCCCGACTCCTATAGGACGAGTCCTTACAAGAACAGGAAAAGACATCAGTGTTGTGTGTGTGTGGGGTGGGGGGGTGTGTGTGTGAATGAATGCTCCCACACATGCACACGTAAGCATGCATGCACACAGAGAAAAGTCCATGTGAGGACATAGCAGACTCACAAATGGACTTAGATATAGCTGAACACAATATTTAATGTCTATAAGTCTGCTACTGGATTTTAGCCTAGGTCCTCTGATTAAACCATTGGATAATGTTACTACTTAGTCTGGCTAATATTTTCTACATGTCTTCATAACTGACTCCAACTGTAATGAAGCCAGCACTCCCTTTTGTTGATTAATCCCAGTTGTTTATTGCCCTCATAATGGGAGAAACAAATTTTGCTCACAGCCATGGAAGTAAAGTGATTTGCTTAAGGCTTCATATAGGTAATAAATAGAATAACTGGGATATGAATCAAGATTTTGGCATTCTAGTACAGTTTTGTTCCCAGTTAACTACCAGAGGATTTAAATGTGCCTCCTAAAACACTATAAGATTTATGAATGGACTAGTTTTTACATAATAGAATATATTAGGTTGGCAAGTTGGATAGTGAGGACCAGCCTGAATGAATAGAAAAAATTTTGGTGCTTCACCTCTTTCTTGTTTCTTAAACAATTCAACATTCAATCACTAATATTCCATGATATGCATGTACCATGGCTTACTAAATCACCCATTACTGTATATTTAAATTATTTTCATTCTATTTCACTGCTGTTATAAACCACACTGCATTAAACCTAACTGTGCATGAATATTTATAAGTGATGGATGGTCCAAAAGTTACACACTTGGTTAAAGTCTATTGACTGTCTTTGGCTATATTACCAAACTGCCACCCAAGAAGACTTAGGAATACTTGTATTTACTTCCATTGACAATATATAAGACTAAGATCGGGGTCTTCGATTGGGTTTTCCAGAAGCACACCCTGATCTGAATATCCCAATGTGAGCGACTTATTTAGGAAGTGATTTCAGGGACAACCAGTATGGAAGTGAGAAACAAGACAGGGAAAGGAAAAAAGCGAGGCAAATGGGCATGCTCAGGCAAAGTGCTAGAAAGCTCAGGCATCAGCTTGGTCCTTCAGAACTCTTGATAATAAATTAAGCCTCAAAATTGGCCCAAGCAAGGAAGTTGGACATTCACATTCTGGTGCCTGATAGTCATTTTGCAAGGGCTGGCAGGGGACAAAGTAAACCTCAATCATGCATGGGGCTTTGCTCTTTGGGTGTGTGGTATAGCAGCTCCAGTAGCCAAAGTGGAGCATGTTCTTGCTAATGAGATGTTCTGTCAGGAACTAGCTGTATTAGCTTGGTCAATTCACTTGACCACTCTGTGCTTTATGGTCATCCATAATCTACATGTAGGAGTATTGTGAGGATGAATTAAGTATCTTCAAAGCAAAGCATTTGGATAATTTGATATGCAATAACATTAATGATAAAGGGGAAGCCAGGATGGCTCAGAGGGTTAAGCATTTGCTTTGCAGCTCCAGGGACCAAGGTTCAAATCCTGGCTCCGGCCCTAGAGAATCCATATGATAAACTGGGGTGTACTTCCTGTGTGTGAGGCCCCCAGTTCAGTTCTTGCCCACCCAGTTTGGCCCCTGGCTTGAGGGGGCGTGCCTTCCATGCAGGAGGCCCCCAGCCCAGTTCCCGCCCTGTGTGGCCCCCACCCATCTGTGTAGAATGAAACTAAGATGAAAACTGATGACGTACAACTATGGAGACTGCTCTGGGCCCTTCCCCTTCTCTTTGTCTCTGTCACTGTCTTTCAAAAACAATAAAATAAAAATCTTATAAAGAACCTCCCCGCCCCAGTAGCATTAATGATATTAATAATACTAACATGAGACATAAAACTGGTAAGCAAGTTATTTTTCCTTTTGATTTACTTTTAGATTGTCACTGTTTAGCTTTCTAACTGAACAAGGTACCTACTAGTTTAGTTTATTCTCCGTGGCCAAGACAATTCACCATACAGATAAAAATGTAGTTTTCACTGTGAATGTGCTGTTGAGGAAATGCAGGACATCGAGTGAAGATATGAGATGTGGTTAGTTCCCAGACCTTGCTTTCTTGTAAGTGATAGAGCTCACCTCCATGACTCAGTTAGCATGGTGGTAAATAAGGAAAAAAAGGAGTGTGGAAAGTTGTATTGTGAATTTAAATTTTGCACACAATCAAATGAGGAAAACCAAGTCCTCTGAGCAAGGCCCCTGTAGCAGGTTGTATAGCAACCAACTCCCATGTATATGTTCAGGTCTTTATAGACAACCTCTTGGTTTTCTAATTCTGAAAACAAATGAGTGACACTGAGGCTCTGACATGCTAAGTCTACTACCACAGCTTCAAGTTCAATTCAATTACCATCACTACAGAGGGACTGTGAATTGGAGAAACCCTTGGGTCACACTGTGAATTTTATATGCCACTGTGTTCAGTGTATGAGACAGGTTGCAGAAATTGTTCATCAGGTCATGTCAGGCAAATGTTAGGGGATGAATCAAATTGGAAACTAACAGGGGGCTACTGTATAAACCCAGCTGCTGAGCCATAAATGTCATCACTTCATAGGAAAAGAACAGAATACGAAAGAGAGTGTGTATCAGTGCTTCTCAGATTGGCTACCATGTGACAAAGTGAATTAGTTGGAAGGACATTGGAGAGTCCACCAAGTTGGTGAGAAGTAGAAGAAAGTGCTGGTCAATGAGTAGAATTCAAGGAAGCTTGGAGGTCTTAGAAGCAGGAAACAGTAATTATCTTATTAGCAAGACTGCTCAGGACATTGTCACCACAGCTACTGTCTATGGAAGACCTGCAAAAGCTCATTCTGGCCTTGGCTACCTTGTTGAATACTCAAACATCTCAGAGAAAATATCTAATTGGTGAAACTTAGGTCACTGCCAGACCCCTTGATGATACAAACGCCAGAAGAGGGTAAATACAGGTCCTCAGACTTCTAAGTGGGAGACCGAACTACTATAAGTCACAATAAAGAAAAGCTCATTTTTCCAACAGGAAGTCAGAGCACTGCTAGGAAGAGAGAATAAAAGCTAAGTAGCCAATAAAACACAAATATCCATCACCGTGCATAAAAGACAAATAAAAGAGGGCAGGGGAGGGGGCAGACGGAAAAATAAAAAACAGAGCAAATAAAGAAAAATATTCAGCTCAAACTTCACACAAATGGCTACACTGGAATTTTATTTTGTTTTGCTTTGTTTTTATTACTTTTTAAATTAACCTAAAGAAAATCTCTATGGACTTGGTAGCAATACATCTAGTCCTAAGAATCCTAGAAATCTCTATTTATAGACATTGAATGTGTGGTTGAAATTAAACATTATCCATTAACAAAAATTTCAGATAGGTTTAGGGTTTGCTTTCTCCATAAAGTATGCAACAAAGGGAATAAAGAAATTCTTTCCTCAAATTAATGGTGAATTCTTTTGTCATGAGAATCGGAGTTTATATTCGTTTCAGTGAAAGCACATAAATTGTTCTAGACAAGAAAAACAAAACTAGCCCAAGGCAGTATTTTCATTATAGAAAAAGGCACATGTCCATGAATATCTAGTTTAATATTAACAAAAGTCATTCAATTAGCTATGCATGTGCCATTGTTATGAATATTTATTCACGTCTCAGCTAAGTAACACTGATATCTTTTATTCACTCGCTCAGAGATTCAGATGTTATAAACATTAGTCTTCTTGCCCTGGTGTGACATAGGGGATTTGAGTCCAAAAAAAATCCTGACACTTCCCAGCACTGGAAATGCAAATTTCTTTAGAACTTTCAACTTTATGTTAAAAAAAAGAGGTTGCCTTTGATGTTTGCTGATTTTATTGCTTCTCTGAATTCATTAAAAAAAAATGCCAACACACTCATATTGCTTTTGTAATAATAACTATTTTTAAGATATAAAAAATGGTTTTCTCTTCCTTGTCTCTTGCAATAGCTCTAGGTGACCAAAGGAAAGAGAAAAATACGTAAAATGCAGGTGAGTGGGACTTTTTAGAGCAGAGAATAGCAAAAATATGATAGGCACCCACTGTTTCCAGTGTCTTTGATGGGATTTGCTCATCAGCTAGGGTGCTTCTTCCTGCTAAACAAAGATGTGTCTGCATCCTAAATGTACCTTTTAAGTGTGTGCTTTCAATGGATCAGACTTGGCATGTAAGATGAAACATCCTCAATTTACATAACTTGTATCAATTCCACTTCGGAAAAAAAAAACAAGTCTTTGCACGCTACACTTTTCAGAAGATGTGTAGCAGCACGGGTAACTCAGTAGTCTCAGTGTTCACCACTGGGGATATTCTCACACTGTCCAACCATTAGTGACTTGCAAACACATATTTTTCCTTCTCGCCTCAAACTTGACTTCCCCTACCACCACTTATAATAAATTATCTAACCTCTTCTATCCTTTCTCTTTTGGGTTTTTATCCTCTCTTTTATCCTTGCTCATGATAGCTGTTTCTTATTTTAGCACTAGAATGGAACATACACACAAACATGAACACGCAGGCACTCACCCAGACACAGACATACATTGTTTTTATACGCTCCAGAACAATTCTGGTTCAGAGAAGAAAGTAAAGTCTTTTCTAAAGTAAATATACATATTCCATATAGCTCCCAGTTGCCTGAGCTTAACCTACCCTCTACCCTCTTAAATAAATTTTATTCAATACCTACAGTTAAAGTAAGTTTTAGAAATATGGAAAGTTTAATTTCACAAACATACCAGAAATAATATCAAAGATATTTTCATGTTTCAGCAGCTAGACCATCCTCCTTGAGCTGTCAATAAGAAATCCTATCAAACAAAATCTGTCTTGAAGAGGGCTGAAGTCCCTTCTGGCGAAGCTCAAACTCTGACTTCCTTCTTTACCTAGTCACTTCCTACCCATCTTTATTCTTGTTTCAGATATTGTTCAACAGTCACTTCCTCAAAGAAGCTTTCCTTCCTTGACCTCATTTAGTTTCTGATTCTTTTGCTACACAAACTGATGCTCTTCTCCTTTATTTACCTGTTTATGATCATGCATTTATTGTTTTATTTTTCTATTAATAGCTACTAATTTCTAACACTGAACTGTAAACTCCATGCATTAAGGAGATGTGTCTGCTTTTGCTTCACACAATCTTCCCAGTACCCAACACAGAGTGTGAGCGATACCTGTGGCTCAATAAATAATGGTTGAATAAATTATTAACTATTTAACTTCAAGGTAAGGATGACTAATATCACATTTACTAAGTGCATGTGCAGCCTAGAGGAGAAAATATCTCAACGCAAAAAAATCCTCCACTGGAAACTCAACGGTTTGCAACAGGACAAAGAGAACTTCCCCTGCGAAGGGGGTACAGCTTCGCCTAGGTGCCATAAAAGAAGCACCGTTGTTCCCTCAACAGGACGTCTGGGATAGCTGTTCACATTCCCAGAGGCCTTCGAATTCCAGCTCCATTTCTGTGAATGTGAGCGCTCACCTTCCTCCTAGAGGCCACTCAAGAACCTCAGCAGGTAGAGTTAGGTGGTAATTTAAGCAATGGGACAATAACATTCTCTTGGCCTAAGGTCCAAAGCAGCCTAGATAACACGGGATCCTTAGTGCTGTCAGCTTTTTTTTTTTTAAACCTTTTTGTGTACCTTTGGGTCAACATTCTTTTTTAAGATTTATTTTATTGTTTTTTGACAGAGACAGACAGAGACAGAGAAAAGGGGGAGGCCCCAGAATAGTCTCCATAGTTCTATGTCATGTTTTCAACAAAGTTTCGTTCCGCATAGGTGGGCAGGGGCCATGCCGGGCAGGAACTGGGTCAGGGGCTTCCTGCATGGGAGGCACAGCCCTTGGAGCAGGGAGCCGAACAGGGGGCCTCCCACATGTAAGGTGACCAGATTTTAACATTGGTAAAGCAGGACACCATTGACCGGGGGGGAGGGGGTTCTTGATTAAAAATTTGGTCTATCTCCCGCCGTTCCCTAGCTTGTTGTGCATTCTTTCCAAAAATTGGGACTTTTTAAAAACGCCACGGGATGCAGGACAAATTGTTAAAAATTGGGACTGTCCCGCCGAAAGTGGGATGTCTGGTCACCCTACCCACATGGGAAGCTTGTCCCAGTGTGCATGAAACTGGGGGCCTCCTGCACGGGAAGCACTCCCCAGTTTAGCATATGGGTCTGCATGGCCGGCACCTAGAGTCAATCCTTGGTCCCTGGTGCTGCAAAGTGAGAGCTTAACCTACTGAGCCATCCCGGCTTCCCCAGGTCAACATTCTTAAAGTGACTAAATTGGGGTCCTCAGTTAGTATGGAGTTAAGGAGGGACTTTGGTTTTTATAACCATTAAAGTCTTTTTATTTAAAAAAATTTTTTTTTAAGATTTTATTGTTTTGAGAGAAGGTGAGGGGTGGGGGGGGGGGGAGTGGTGGTCAGAGCAGTCCACATAGTCGTACATCATTAGTTTTGACATAGTTTCATTCCACACAGGTGGATATGTGGCTACATGGGGTAGGAACCGAACCAGGAGCCTCCCGTATAGGAGGTGAGAACCTTTGTCTCTGGGCCATGTCGGGGGTTACCAGTTGTGTAACAGTTCAGCATATGGGGTTTAACAGGGCAGGGAATCAAACCCCAAACCTTGTGATTGTGAGGCAAGCACTCAACTGCTAAGCTATCTTGGCATCCCTACAAAAATAAATTTCTAAACTAAATCCAAAGCTTTGTTTGACCTGGTGTTCTGAGTTTGGGGATATAAGTAAATAGATTCACATCAGCAATCTGTAACTTTATTCATTGACCAGTAAAAACCCCCTGCAGGTTTTTCACATAGTAATAGTATACACATAGCTCTTTGTTGCCCACCTTCCTTTCTGGCTTTCAGGTTGTTTCTTCATGGTTCACCCCAATATCACAACTTCCTCAGGCTCATTCCCAATGCTCCAACTCAGAGTTTTCATGCTTGCACATTTTCCTAATTCTAAAACTGGAATGCAACTTACCATCAACAACATCTTGAGCACTATGGCATGGTTTAATTTACACTTTTTTTTTCAAGTTTCTTAGTGATAGGTTTGGTAATGTTCAAATCTACAACCGAGAGTCTTTTAGATTTGATGACACGTAGTAAGTCATATAGAGAAGCGTTAGGAAATCCAGCTTTCTGGGCCTTAGCCCTTACACAATGAGCCCTAACATGTGGGCTGTGCAGCTTGGTTGTTGACTCCTGCTAAACACTCTCTTGGTGATTCAAATGTAATTCCAGCACCATCTTCTCAAGGAAGTGCTCATCTCATGTTTGCATTATAGTGTGGACACCTGGACTAATGAAGGCGATTCAATCCATCCACAAAACATAACCCAGGCATGTCCAACGTGTGATCTATGATGGCTTTCAGTGAGGCCCAACACAAACTCTTAATGGGGATGCCCAGATAGCTCAGCATCAAGATAGTGGTGTGGAATGAAAACCATGTCACAACTAATGATCTGATGATGTACAACTATGGAGACTATGTGGGCTCTCCCTCCTTCTCTCTCTCTCACCTTCTCTCAAAAGATAAAAATAAAATTAAAAAATTTTAAAAATATGTTCATTTTGTAAAAATCATAATTAAAATGAAATATTTAACTGCATGTAGTTATTGATTTACATGGTTTTTTGAAGGAAAAACTATAAAAAGTGTGACAGTCTTATAATTATAACTTCTACAAACCAGAAATGATATGTACCGTATTTTCCGGCGTATAAGACGACCGGGCGTATAGGACGACCCCCTAATTTTACAGTTAAAACATAGGTTTAGGCCTATATTCACTGTATAAGACTACCCCCCACTTCCAAGGCTGTAGTCTTATACAGCGAATATAGGCCTAAACCTATGTTTTAACTGTAAAATTAGGGGGTCATCTTATACGCCCAGTCGTCTTATACGCCAGAAAATACGGTACATAGTGGTCAAGTAGATATGTTATAATGATTTGGTTCTGATAATCTGTGTTACTCTTTATCAGCTCTGTCCAACACAAATATAGTGGGCCACAAATGAAATTTGAAGTTTTCTATTTGCCCTTAATCCAAAAAGTTAAAAGAAACAGATGAAATTAATTTTAATAATGCATTTTAGTGAATAAATACAACATATCCAAATGTTATGTCAACACCTAATCAGTAAAATAATGAATGAGATATTTCTGTTTTTCATATTGTCTACAAACTGTGGTATATAATTTACCCTTTTATCATGTATTAATTTTGACTACTTACATTTCAAGAGCTCAATAGCCATATGTGCTACCACATTAGGCAATGTAGCTTTACATTTTTCTAGCAGTTTATGTATCTATAAATTAGATGAGTATTTACCCCTTTATAATTTCTTCATGGCACTGTAGTGGGGAAACACTGGAGTGGATATTGAATTCCCTTAGAAGAAAGATTTCTACCTCATTTCCTATTATCAGCTTTTATAAACATAATATACTAAAGAAAATGAAGCTTGAACATATAGTTTTGTCTAATGCAAAGACAAATGATCTTACTTTCACAAAACTTTATATAACATACATATTTTACATGTAGCTATAGCAGATAAACTTGGTTATATATGTCAGTCTCAATTTCAGATTTAGATTTTGCTCACATAAGACAGTTGGTAGCTGAAATATAGGAGCTACAAAGAAATGTAAGAAACAGTGCCTACTCTCAAGTAATTTATATTGTTTAGAGAGAAATCCATGAAACCCAATGGACTCTAAGATACCGCCCAAATTATTTTTATGTACTGGAATTCTGTGATATTGAATATAATATGACATAAGCAGTATATGAGCGCTGTCTAAAAAGTATTCAGCCCTGTAACCACTGTCACTATATTGACAATGGTTGGATTTTTTCTGAACAGTAGTAGCTGGATTTTTGTACTTTTTTGGCAGGTAGGAATTTTCATCATAATGAGCTCATAGAACGAGATGACCTATAATCTTACTGGACATCAATTCTGATGCTGTACAATTTGAATCCTCAAAAGAGTTCAAAACTACTCGTGTTGTCAGGCCCTGTCCACAGGCAGCCACATGGCATGTTGCCTACTTAGCTCTTTCTTCCTTTGAAAACCCCACCTGACTACTCTTAAATGTGTAGGTTCAAGGCCTATTTCAGGTTCTGCAAAATGTCGTGAATAGTAAAAAAAAAGAAAACCCCTGTTCACTCGCTTGTTTCAATTTAATACCAGGCTTTTTGCAAGAGAAACCATGTTTTCTGAACTGAACATTCAGACACATTGGAGCGCGAGGAGCCAAATGGAGAAATGCAGTGATAAAATATCGAAGATTAAAAGCCCATTTCATTTTAGTCCCTTTGAACCCACTTTTGCTCATTAGTCTTTTATTTTATATCCTTCTCTAAATTGCCTGATGTCTGATGATTCTTAAGAGGAAATGAAAAAGGTTCTTGGCATCTTATCAGAAGCTAAATTATTGAGTAGATTTACACCCTAGAATAATGTTGGCTTAGAGATATGCATGTCTCCCATCAAGCACATATAACCTACCCTCCGACTTAAACTACAGGTAATCAATTCCATGGCAATGGAGAGAGACTTACCTATTTCTTGGAAAGGAATAGAACAAATAAATGTTTGGACAACCAAGGCTGTATTAGTATGCATGAGAAAGAACAGCTAGCATTATGCCACAGACATGAATGAATGAATAAATAAATAGACTCAGAGCACTTTATTCTTCTCACATAATTTCTTCTCAGTGACATTATTGAACAGGCTGTTGAAAACAAACATCGTTAAATGAGAAAAGAAGAGCAGCCGCCTCTCTTATTCCCCGATGCAACATTTTCCAATGACGAATGCTCCCTAAATGGATTGAGCTTTTTGAAAAGAAGTCAGAGAGAAATTTCATGTGGCCCCCTGACCCCTGGTAAGCACATGTATCTTCACCTGTCACATAACACACTGGCACTTGCTTACTTTTCAGCAAAGACTATTGATTTTGCTTATTGGCTGCAGGCGAGTCCATAAAGAACAAATTACAAAGTCAGAGGTCCACAGTTAGCAATTGCTTGCATGATAACAGGGGCCTCACTCTACGCCCACCATTCACCATTAGCAGCCTCAGAACCCCAGCCATGGGAGAAAGCGAGATGAGAACCTGGGATGTCTTTTCAACTGCTCTAAAGTCAGTGTTGTACACAAGGGTTTCTGTAAAGAATGAAGATGTAGGAAATGGCCTAAGACTGTGTGTGTGTGTGTGTGTGTGCGCACGCACGCACGCGTAGGTATTGTGTGGGAAACAAAAGCTTTAAAGTGGAGAAGACGTAGTATTCTGGACATAGGAAAGGAAACAGAATAGGCATTGGGAGCAGCTGTGAAATAGTTCTTTCCTTTTTTCTTTTTTTTTCTTTTTTTTTGACAGACAGAGACAGAGAGAAGGAGGAGGGCCCAGAGCTGTCTCCATAGTTGTGCATCGTTAGTTTTCGATATAAATTCACTCCATAGGTGGGCATAGGGCTACACGGGGCAGGAACCCAGCTGGGGACCTCCCACATAGGCCCCAGCAAGAACTGAACTGGGCCACACCCCAGTTCAGCATGTGGGTCCGCACAGGCCAGGGCCAGGATTTGATCCTCAGACCCCAGGCTGCAAAGCGAGCTCTCAACCGCTAAGCCATCCCAGCATCCCCAATTTGTCTTTTCTTGAGGCTTAAAGTAAAAGTATATAGTCTGATCTAGGTATGTGACTGCTTTAAGGCCGTTTATGGTCTGGGGCAGTTTCTCAAGGTAAGTTCCAAGACAAAGAATCCATGATTTTTTTTACAGAGATTTAAGGGTAGGGGAACATTTTCCCCTTATAATTAAACAAAGCTTATGAATCTAATTTTTAAGTAAATAACCAAAACAGAATGAAAAAGTAATGTGATTTAAATCAACTTGAAGCCAACAAAGCCATCAGTTTATTTCTATCAGCACATGAAGTAATTTAATTTACAGGATCAAGCACCAAGTAACCTAAATTTGTTGTTAAAACTACTTTTCCATGTGATAATTTTCACCAGTGTTATAGTCCAAAATATGATGATCACTATAATTAATAACCTAAAAAGCTGGGGGAAATTAGTGGATGCTACTTACAACAATTGTAGATAATCTGACACCTTTTGGCTGAAAATTATAGTCTAATTCCAAAAGTCTAAACACTAAGATGCTAACAACAAAAGTAAAGAGACATAAGATTGTTTTAAAAACAAGTGTATGAGGGTTCCTTTTTCTTCACAGACTCTCTAGCACTTGTTATTCCCTGTCTTGTTGATTATAGCCATTCTAACAGGTGTGAGGTGATATCTCGTTGTGGTTTTAATTTGCATTTCCCTAATTGCTAGTGATGTTGAGCATTTTTTCATGTATCTGTTGGATGTTTGTATGTCTTCAGGGAGACATGTCTGTTTAGATCTTCTGCCCATTTTTTAATTGGATCGTTGGGTTTTTTTGTTGAGTTGTATGAGTTCTTTATATATTTTAGATATTAGCCCCTTATCAGAGGCATTGTATGCAAATATTTTCTCCCATTCAGTTGGTTCTTTTTACTTTGTTGACAGTGTCCTTTGCTGTGTAGAAGTTTTGTAGTTTGATATAGTCCCATTCATTAATTTTTGCTTTTATTTCCCTGCTTCATCGCAGCACTGTTCATAGTGGCCAAGTCCTGGAATCAACCAAAGTGTCCTGTGATAGATGACTGGATAAAGGAGTTGTGGTACATTTATACAATAGAATACTACTCAGCAATAAGAAAAGATGAAATACAGCCATTTGTGACAACATGGACGGACCTTAATACCATCTTATTAAGCAAAATAAGTCAGACTGAAAGAATCAAAAAACATATGATCTCATTTATAGGTGGAATAGAAAACTGAAAGTAACAAAGAAACAGAAACTCACGGACACTGTCAATAGTGTAGTGGTTACCTGAGGGTAAGGGGGGAGGTGGGTGGGAGAGATGGGGGGGTAAGAAGGGGGCACCAAATATACAGTGATGAAAAGAGTTGATTCTGGGTGGTGAGCACATAATGCAATGTATAGATAATGTAATGTAGAATTGTACACCTGGAAACAATGTAATTGTTATCAATCAATGTCACCCCAATAAACTTAACAATAAAAAAATAAAACTAAAAATACATGTTATAAAATTCATAGTAATTCACCTAAATGAATGTCTGCATGTTCCGAATTCTTCAGAAGGCAGATGTTAGGAAGACAGGTCATATACTGGAGGTATAAAATCATCAACGAGCACGGAGATGGGAAGAGACTGTCTGCTCAGTGTTTTCAAAGAGCTTGATCAAGAAAATAAATATTTGAGAAATGTATCTGAAAATTATCAGCAGGTCATGTTGCCACATAGAGAACTGCCAGAGTCCTGAAGTTCAAGGGTATGCTTCATTGTCATCTCACAGCATAAAAATGAGAATTTAGTTCAATTTGGGCACTTATTTGCTAATAGTCATTTGCTATATTGGAGGGGATGCCATGCTAAGGAGACGAGTCATGTGTCGTAAAAAGCTGCACAGAAAGAAAAAGTACTAAATGCACCTGTCCCCAAAGCAGGGACTCTTGTGAATATTATTGTGCCTTAACATCCCTTGGCTTAATCTGCTGAGCTAGACTGCAGTTTTAAATAAAAACTAAAATCCTAGTCACTTGATTTCAGATGACACCATAGAGAATCTCAGGTAAACTCACCCTAGAGAGAGTTTTCAAAAAATGTTTGGTGATGCAAATTATCTGCCTAAAATGGGTTTGGTACAAAGGCTTGTGGGAAGATTATGTGACTTTAGAAGGAAAATCACAAGTCCAGCTTGGGGCTGAGGGTACGAGGCATGGCTGAGGGTTGTTGGTTGCCCTTTTAGGCCCCACAGAACAGACAATGGCAAGCAAGGAAAAGTCTCAGACTTGAAAGCCAACCTATTTGTACTCCACCTCCCTCCTATCCCTCTTGGACTCCACAGACCTCTAGCACATGGGCTTTTTGCACTGTCAGGTAGATGGAATAAGTATGTCATCATCTTCAGCAAGTAGTAGCTGTGAGCTGGCTTGGGGATTGAGAGGAGCTAGGACATTTACGATCTTCCACAAGAATTGCTGTTGCTAATTCTACTGTGAAGAATGGGGAGCATCTGGAGAGGGAATTCAACAAAGTGTGGCCAAAATAGCACTCACTTGAAGCCCTTGCTTCTGGCACCATTTAAGATAGCACTGAGACAGATCATATGACCCCAGCCCCTGCAAGACCTCATCACTTTTCATGGGAGAACTGAAAAGTGCTGATCCTGGAGCGTTTATGCTGATGGGTCACAGATAAAAATCTGCAGGTATAACTTTTTAAAAATTTAGTACATGAAGCATAAAAAATATATCAGTACCACCATACATCATCCAGACCCAACTTTAACACCATGTTGTAGATAAAAAACACCCACCAGACTCTTTCAGTGTGCAAGAATTCATATATGGAGCTACGCAATAACAAAGAAAAGGTAAAAATTGCTCCTTTTATGATATTTAAAGGATATTAAGTAAGGTATTTACTTATTATAATCCTAAAAGGACATATCTTTTCAATGTAAAGATAACAAATATTGACACAGGTTGCAATCCTCTAATTTTTCACTGGGTGAGAGTTTGTTCTCTAGAATATTTAAAGAAGTAAGTATTAAGGGGCAGAAAGAAAAAGATAAAGAAGATGTAAGAACTAGAGGTGGAAATAGATAAGCTGTAGATGAGCAGAGCAAGAGGGAAGTATGAAGTTCGAGTTGTAAGATGACTTTCTAGAAGGGTACTGAGTTTAGGTCCCAATTTCCTCACCCAAAAAGTGAATTGAACTTGATTTTGAATCCAATTCAAAGCTTATTCCTAAGAATTCAATCACAAAACTAAGCCCGGGCATGCAAAAATAGTTTGAATGCTTGAAAGATACATATATCCATTTTTCTTGATTTAGGAGGGCTTACAATCGAATTACAGATTATAATGAAATTATTTTGGGAAATAATGGACATATAAGGCGTAATGGACATATGGCCTAAAGAAATACCAAATATATACCACCCTATGTTGGATGAAATCGTGAAGGTAATTTCTTATCTAGAAAAAGAGATAGAAACAATATTGGCTCAGAATAGGAAAGGGTATATAGGTAAACACACACATGCACACAACACACATTACCCAGGCATTTGGCATCACCCGCTACCCAGTGTAGATTCTCAAATCTAAATCTTCAGCTCCTTCCAGCTGCCTCTTCAAAACTAAGATGTCCAAAATGCACACCATCTTCAACCTCATCCCTTCATGCCAACTTCTTTTAATGTCTTTGGTTTCATTGCTCAATAAATGGAACAACCAACACTTCAGATGGAATTATGAGGTCATTCCATGAGTTTCCTTTTCCTTCTTACTCCTAAATCCTCAGGCAAGGGGCATGACAAGGTTTATGCCTAAATAATCTGTCCTATCATCTTCCTTCTCCTGTTCTGCTGCCTTAATTTAGATCCTCTTTATACCTTTCTTGGATTATCACACTTCCTAACACTACAACTCAAATAATACCTACCTCCCTTTACAGATTATCCTCACTGCTGCTAGGAAACTCTTGCTAAAAAAAAACCTGCTATGATATTATTCCCCAGCAGTATATCCTTTCATGGATCCCTATTGACCCTTTGAAATCAAATCCAAATTCCTTAGGATGGCATAAAGGACACTTTCTCACCTGACCTCTGCCTCCCTATTCAGCTTCATCTTCTAAAACCCTACATTCATCTGTGTTCATGGTCTACTACTTCTAACTAAAGGAAACCACAGACCATTCTTAGGCTTCCCTCCACTGGCTTCTCTTGGCCCATTCACTGAACAATGAGTACAGAAAAAAAAAAAAGTAGAACCCATAGACCAAAGATTCTTAGTCTTAGTTCTAAAATACACCCTGGCAAACCATGTTTATAGATCCCCTCCACTGTGAACAGGTCTGTTTTATAAGCTTGACTCTTGCAAAGCCCTTTGAGCTTTCAGACCAAACACTCTCTCTGTTATGGGCTCTGAAAAACTCATTTTGAAACTCAGAGCTGAATTGCTTTGTGAAAGCCTGACTTCTGCCTTCTCTTTGAAGCTATACGTGGAATCAGTTCTATGAGTGGAAAGCTATGTATGGGCAAACCAGAAAACTCTTGGAGCTGCCAGAAATTAAAACAAAATCCAGTAGTATTTGGGATTGTTCTACTATAGAATTTTATCAAGGAAACAATAGGCTCCGGTCTAAGGTATCTGACTCCCTAGGAAACCACTGCATCATTTCCAATCAGTGAAAAATAATCCCTAAAAATTCCAAAGACTGGGTGTCTGTTAAGAAACACCTGAAGTAAACAGCAGTTTGTACTCCACAAACATATAATATTTATGATGCATACAGAATTACTAAAGATAATTTCCCAACCAAACTCAGCATTAATAGCCACATCCATTTGTCTGTTGACACTCTTAGCACCTGGTGGAGACTGGTATGTGAGTGGGTGCTGAAGTGAAGCCCTGCTGAATATATAGAAGAAAGCATTCTACTTCTCTCTGCAAGAGCAGTGGTGAGAATATTTTCATTCCTAAGACTCAGGAGCAGCTCTTTTATGTCTAGAGGAGCCAGAAAGGGAGAATCAGAATGATAGTCTTAAAGCAATCAAAGCCAAATAAGACAAAGCAATGAAGTGTTGACTACAATGAAGCCTTTACTGCTCTCTGGTAGACGCCTAGTTCAAAAAGTGAGGAAACACAGAATTTTATATAACAAAATTAGCACCTAAGGGGATCATGTAATTTGTGTGTGTCTTTTTAAAGTCACTTTAAGAAACAATGCTCTTATCTTCAAATCTAGTTGGAGTTGATTGAAATTATATCTGCACTCATTGCCATGTGTGTATATTCAATTGAGATTTTGCAGATACTTTTCTGCAGTTTGAGCCCTGATTCCTACTGTGAACAATGGTTTTCAATTATTAGCAAATTTCATGAAATGTCGTAAGTAGTTAGGACACAAACATCCTACAAACGTGTTTTCCCAATTCTCAAGCCAGATGTAAACCAACATTTTTATTCCAAAGCTTGAAATTTTCAGAATCAAACCCTATGTGGTAAATTAACTGTTCAGGAAGTTTATGTAAGATAAAGAAAGTGCTTCAATTGCACAGATCTCTGCCATAATGAGTGATATGGCTTGACCTGAAAGGGTACACATGTCTTAATTAGAATCAGTCCCTCGGTGAGATCATAGAAGCAGGTAAAAAATGTCTCTCCTTCTTTAAGCAATTCCCTTGCTATGCTATGGCTGACACTGTGCCCCAAATTTAAGAAAGCTGATGAGGGGGAAGCTGGGATGGCTCAGTAGGTAAAGCGCTCTCTTTGCAGCTCCAGAGACCGAGGATTGAATCCCGGCCCCAGCCCGTGTGGACCCATGTGCTGAACTGGGGAGTGCCTTCAGTTCGGTTCTCACCAGGGTGAGACCCCGGCCCAGTTCCTGCCCTGTGCAGCCCCGCACCCACCTGTGGAATGAAACTATGTGGAAAAACTAATGATGCGCAACTATGGAGACTGTTTTGGGCCCTCCCCCTTCTCTCTGTCTCTGTATCTCTCTTTCTCTCTGTCAAAAACAATAAAAATAAATCTTTAAAAAAAAAGAAGAAAGCTGATGGGAAGCCAGACCTCTCCTTTCTACATTACAATACACACAGTGGACCCTAAGAGATTTCCACATGGTATTTATTTCCAAGTGTCACATTTCCAAGTGTCACAATCTGCCCTTGCTCCATCTCCTTCTAATCTATGAGTTCTCAAGAAATAACTGTCAGACCGTGCATTTACTAAGAATATTCTTAACTTTAGAGCAGGGGTCCCTAACTCCCGGGCCACAGACTGGTACCTATCCGTGGCCTGTTAGGAACTAGGCCGCATAGCAAGAGGTAAGCAGCCAGTGAGTGAGCAAGCAATGCTTCATCTGTATTAATAGCCACTCCCTATTGCTCTCGCATTACTGGTAGCCTGAGCTCCACCTCCTATCAGATCAGCAGTGGCATTAGATTCTCACAGAAGCAGAAACCCTTTTGTGAACTGCACATGTGAGGGATCTAGGTTGCATGCTTCTTATGAGAATCTAAGGCCTGATGATCTGAGGTGGAGCTGAGGCAGTGATACTAGCACTGATTCTGCATTATCGTGAGTTGTATAATCGCTTCATTATATATTACAACGTAATAGTAGAAATAAAGTGCACAATAAATGTAATGCATTTTAATCATCCTGAAACCATCTGCACACCCGCATCCTACCCCTGGTCTGGGGAAAGATTGTCTTCCACAAAACTGGTCCCTAGTGCCAAACAATTGGGGGACCACTGCTCTGGACTACACACAGAACCCTCTCAAGAGGCATATTGCTCTATATCCTTACTTTGATATCTGCCAAAAGAAAGAAACAAACAAACCTAATACTCATATGGTTAAATATTTACAAATATCTTACACTCCTGAATATGGATCTCTTGGGAGCTTTGATTTCTAGAAAGTTTTCAAGTATTCCTTGGTAGCAGATTATCATTATGACTAATAATAGCTTATACTTATTGAATAGTTAATATGTGCAAAGCTCCATCTTATTGAATCCTTAAGGCAGTCCTATAGATACTCTTACTATCCATTATTTTACAAATAAAAGTAGGCTTCCATTGTGCTGCCAAGTCCATTACTACCAAGACAGTAATTACCCATTAGCAAATCATCACATCTCTAGAATACTGGAGTGTAATAGGTTCTCCAGAGTTTGCGTTCTTCCACCCACATGGCTTTTAAATAGTACAGTGTTTTCCCTCACGGTTCCCAACCCTGTATAAGTCTAATGTTTCAGAAAATGTGATCCCTCTGAAAGATAACAATATTTACTTTCTCTGTGAAAGGCTTTACCTTAAAGAATAAACACTGCATTTAACGAACACGTCAGTCATAAAATATGCCCAATATTGAATAGCATTGATACTTATCAAATAACTATGATTGTTGTTGATTTTAACTATAAAAGAATACAGCCTAAGACTAACTATTGTTATTCTAAGACTAACAATAGTTAGTCTCAATCTTTAGGATATCATGTCATTCACACCAAGCTTTTGTAATAAATATCTATTAGCCATCATTGTAGATAACATCAGTTTGTCTACTAAAGAATGTAGCTTTCTTTTCAACATGCCCACAAGATTCTCCATCCTGACGAGAAGTCACAATCAGATCTGGAATTACTTTCTCTCTTTGACCATTTACTTATCCCCTTACTAGGTGCCATCTGATAAGTCTCTCTCTGACTACAGGAATCTTTCATCAAATAGGCTTATTTCACAAACTGGGCATTAACCAGCTTCTATCATTATTTGAAGAAGTAACTGAGACCCAACCTTTCCTTGATCTGGTCTCACCTCTCTTGCAAGTTTGAATCATAAAATTATAGCAGATCAGAGTTGGAAGGACCCTTCAGGATGAGCTCCAATTTCCATAGATTACAGAAAAAATGGAATTCCAGAGAGATCAAATGGATATATAAGATTAGTAGTTCTGACTCATAACATTGGTCCTGTGCCACAATTATGCACAATTTTATGACCAATGCTCTAAAGAGAGAAATAAAATGGTGGCTGAATTGAATGAACACAACACATGGAGAGAAGCTTCCTGATTATACATCTATGAAAGGCAGTGTAAAAATCACCTCGACTTATTCACAGACTCTGCAGACATTGTGCTAGGCATCTTTCACCTGTTATCTCTCACAAAGCACACAGAAAGTCTGCAAAGTTTTACATGTAAGGAGTAGAAACTGGGAGGACTCAGCTATCTTGGCTGAAGTCACAATTGGTAAATGGCCCCTCTGGATTTTGAAACCCAATTTTCTTCACACCACGCTGGGTTCTTTTCCATATAATGCGCTATTTGTATTTGGGAAAGGAGAAGTGATTTAGTGTTTTTAAATAGACCTATAGGTTGCGAGAGAGGGTTATAAATGGAGAATCTCGCACCCCTTCTCAGTCCTTGAGGAGAATGGAGAGTTAACAGCACACTGGGTGGGGCTTTCTGTTGGCTGATGGTGTGGACATTCTGTCCCTTTCACTGTCGCTGGTGGATATTTTAGGCCTATTGTTCAGGTGATGTTTTGTTTAACTAGGTACTTTATTTTATGCATTGTTTCAGTGTCTGGCTGTAATTCATTTCAGCAACATGATGTGCTTCTTCTCTGCCAAAGAGTGTGTAATATAACATGACTCATCAGAAAAGGAACATGACACATCAAAAATGAACGCTCATGACTAGTGACTTAGATAGCTAATAAAGGCAAGAACATTGTATTATTCATGTCTCGATAATATTCATGGATAATTTAGTATGCCCAACCCCCTAGAGACAAGGCTTTGAAGGCAAATACACTGTTTCTGTGGACTTTGCTAAATCAAACCAGTTGTGCTGCAAGATACATTTTTATCCAAAACTTTACTTTATAAATAGGCCAGACTCATGTTCACATCTTAAAGCAGAATTCTGAGTGCATCCTGTCCCTTGTCTTGGGTATTATAAAAGCACTTTGTTTCAGAGAACTCAAGTTTCTCAGCAGACTGCTCACTTTGAACTAACATTTTTTAAGCCTTTTCCTTTCTCAAACCAAGGGTGGAAAAACATTGCTAAAAAGTAGAGAGGAACTGTGGGTCCAATTCTTGCTTTATTGGGCTGGAAAATAATGTCTATTTCAATAAAACAACAATCAGTTACCACAAAGATGCATATTAATAAAGACTCATTATTTATATATATATTTTTTTCTGGTTTGTCCCACAGCAGCATTTATTTTATTTTATTTTTTTTGTTAAATTTATTGAGGTGACATTAATTGATATCAATTACATTGTTTCCAGGTGTACAATTCTACATTACATTGTCTATACATCACATTATGTGCTCACCACCCAGAATCAGCTCACTTTCCATCACCGTATGTTTGATTCTCCCTCCCTACTCCTCCCCACCCATCTCTCCAACCTACCTCCCCCACTAACCCTCAGGTAACCACTAAACTATTGACTGTGTCCATGAGTCTTTGTTTCTATTTAAACAATTTCCAATTACTAGATTACCAACAGAACCTGTGTACTTAATTCCTTTCATTTGGATGTGTTCATATTTGCATGTAGTTCTACTTCACAGAGTGGAAACCCAATGAAAAATAAAACATGATCAGTGAAATCTATATTCTAAGTTAGGCTAGTTTCTGTTTGCAATAAAGCATGAATTAAAACTTTTTTTATTTACTAAACCTTTAAATCCTCAAATTGTCCATTCATGGCTGTTCGATATTATTTGCCTTATAAATGGGCAGCCTTATAAATTGATCTCTACCCAGTGCATAATTAGAAATACTTTAAACAAACAACAAGGAACATGACATCAGCTATAGCTTTCATTGAATAGAAAAGAACATCCATAAATAAATAAAGAAGTATTTTTAGATGGATGCTGGAATAGCTCAACAGGTAGAATACTTGCCTTGCAACCATGAGGTCTGGGGATCGAATCCCAGCCCCCAACCATGCAAACCCATATGCAGAACTGTGGCACAACTGGTAACCACTGAGCCCTGCATAGAATGTTCTTGTCTCCCATCCTAGGGGACCACCAGTTAGGTTTCCACCCTTCATGGCCCCATATCCACCTGTGTGGAATGAATCTATGTTGCAACTTATGATGAACGACTATGGAGACTGCTCTGGGCCCTCCTTTCTTCTGTCTCTCACTCTCTCTTACCTTCTCTCAAAGCAATAAAATCTTGAATATATATATTACTAACAAATCAAACTGATCTAAAAGTGACCATTTACTTGATTGGCACAAGCATGCATTTGTTTCTGGTCTAACATTTTGTACCACACATAACCACTCAATGAATGTTTATTGAACTGAACTGTTGAACTGAGTAGACGTAGACAAGGTGAGTCAGTTTTTAGCACTGGCAATATGGTGACCATTTAGTTATTTGACCCTGCAAAATGGGGTCAATTGCACAGTAATCCCATTCAGAACTTGATATTTAAAAATCAACTAGTTGAATTAATATCTTATATAAAACATCCATTAGAACCAATTTATGATAATTAACAAACCAAGGGAAGTTTTTCTGCCATAGTCAACAGAAACACTATAATGTATTTGAGCAACTGAAGGAAAGAAGTGGAGAGAAAAATGAACCAAAAGGTGATATCAACTGCTATATGTGAAAATAATTCATAGTATTGCTTTCAGGAGTATCAATATTGATTGTCAGGATAAACTTAACATTTTAGCCACGGAAAAATATATTCTATCATTTCCAAGGGGCTCTACGCTGTCATGAAATGGGATAAGCTATACTGAGCAGTGAACTAAATGTTCTTGGGATGTGGTTGTCCAGATGTTTTCCTACCTTCATTACTATAAAATGCAATTGTTTTTGCTCTTTTCTTCTCTAAACTCTGTCTTAAGACACAATTTGCAAGTGGTTTAGCCAGATTCCATATTCATGTCTGTTTGATGATAAAGGCAACATTTCTTCTGGAGGGAAGAACATTCTAGGTAGGCAGAAACAGTGTGAAGGTGGGCATGAAGCCATGTGTATGGTATGAGAGAAGCCTCTCCTGCTAGGAATACAATCTTGAAAAAGAGCTCATCGTCTTTCTCCACAGAATTATGATCTGCTATAGTAATATGTCTTTCCACAGAAAGGAAAGAAATGCTTAGTTTTAGGAGAGAAGGGAAACCTTGATCTTGTGGATTTCTACTCTCAGCCAGTTGGATGATTTAAAACTGTGGTTCTCTTCAGGAGTACTATATTTTTCAAGGCGATGGCATTTTTCTTCTTCTTCATGATGGAGATGATCCTTAGTATAAAGTCAATACTAGTCTACAGAAATCATTTTATTATTTCATATCTCAATAGGAAAATGCCCCACCTCCTAAATACACACATGTATACACACACACAGAGACAGCCATTTGAGGGCATGTAAAAAAAAAAAAAAAAGA
>PVKE010015940.1:0-32702 GCA_004027555.1 Craseonycteris thonglongyai
CTAGTGACTTGTATAAGAGTTTGGAGGAGACAGCATGAACAAAAATTAATTGCCCAGTTTGGGGAGGCAAGGATCACTCTTTAATTACTTAACATTATACAGCAAATAGCAAAGGTCCCTACCCTCACAGAGATCACATGAAGGGAGAAGGACAGTGAAAATGAACAAATAACACAGTTTTGATATGAGTACTAAATGTAAAATAGTGTGAGCAGTGCTTGTGTATGAGTTTGGTCAAGAGGTGGTGGTATCATAGTCAGGGGTGGCAGTAATGGAGGTGATGAGAGGTGTTTCAAATATGAGGGGTAGAAGGCAGCTGAAGGGAAAAAACATCAAGACTAAGTTCTCTGCCTGAATAACTAGGTAGTTGTTGGTCCATTGACTGAGATGGGAAAATTGGTCAAGAAGTAACTAGTAAAAAAGGAAAATAGAGGAAGGTGTATAGTCAGAGGAGAAGGTGTACGGGAGGAAAATCTTTTTGGGTCCCGGATTGGGCCTAAAAATTAAACTGGTGAAAGCATATTACCATGAGAAAAGCATACAAATTTATTGAATATGTTTTACGTGACATGGGAGCCTCCATGAGAAAAGGAAGACCTGAAGAAGAATGAAGCCCGAGCTTTTTTATACTACGTGTCAGGAAGAGCAGAAAGTTGTGGGGAAACCTGACAGGACAAAAGGGGATGAGACAAGGGTAGTAAACTTTGAGAGACTTGGATTCCCCTTGACATCCCTCTGTCTTCAGAGTAAGGATGCTCCTTTCCTCCTGATACTGGGAGGGTACTTGTCACATGAGAGTCTTACAATTTACTTCTGGAGAGAAATGGTGTCCGTGAGTCCTTCCTGTACCTGCCATTTTTTAAATTTCTTCAACATAAAACCCTTACATCAAAGTGCCATATTTTGGAGTGGCATATTCTGATCCCCTGCAAAGGAATCTGACTGACTTCAAGGCAAGTGTATTAGTGAAGATATATATATATATATACACATACATAAGTGTGCTTATATATACGTAGGGATAATAGAGTCAATCCTGTTATTCTCAAATTCTGTATTTGTAAATTTGCCTGCCTGCTAAATTTAGTATATGTGCTGCTGAAGTGAGCACTAAATTTATTTTAATACCAAAGTCATGTTCATAATCATTCATAGACATACCCAACACACACATTTCCAGCTGTTAAACAAGGTGACACTCTGCCCTCTTGTTCAGTTCTCATACTGTAAACAAGCATCCTTTTTATTATCACAATGCTGTTTTGGGGTTTTTTTTTTTGCATTTTTGTTCTTTTTGTTGACAGTTTTTCCAAGATGTCCCCCAAGCACATTGTTGAAATACTATCTAGTGTCCTTACACACAAGGAGGCTGTGATGTGCCTTACAGAGAAAATTCCGTGTTTTAGGTAAACGTCATTGAGGCATGAGTCAAAGTACTGTTGTTAACTATGCCTTTAAACATTAGCACACATATAACTAGGTTATATATTGATCATTTGAGGAAATGTGACCAGTTGCATGCAGGAACCTGACCCTGTATTTCCCCTAGGAGCATTTATGGTGACTTTATAAAACATAACTTACCACATATAACAAGAATTGACTATATATATTTTGTGGCGTTCATTTGGGCTTTGGTCTATAGATTTATTTTTCACTATTAGCCTTTAAAACTATGAGTCAGAACCAATCCCTGCTATATTTTTCTGCGGAATTTGAAGAAATTTTGTGTTTTTTGGAATTAAAAAAATCTATTTGATAATTTTTTTTTTTTTAGGTTTGGAACTTTGTAGTATCTAGATGTAGAAACAGAATTAGGAATTTTAGACAACTTGCCCACATCACACAGGTAGTACATAGAAGAATTTGCAAAGAAAGCAGATCTGGATCCAATTATTCTGACTCCAAAGCTCACGCTCTTAACCACCACAGTAATTAGAACCAAACAAAACACCCACTGAAAAAAAATTTTTTCAAGGTAAAACTTTTAAAATATTTATTTTTTTAAGTGGCAGAGGTAGAATATTTTTTCAAAGGACTATTATGGGGGAAATAATTAAAAATAAACTCTCCTGTCAACCCAGTGAATCCTTTTCACACGTGTAGAAAAAAACAGTTTTATTATTGAATAAACATTCACCTAGATTAGACTGTGAATTGTATTATAGGCACTCTGCTAATGAGATTGAAAAGACATAAAGAAATCTCACCCTTTTTATACAACCAAGTGATACAATCCATTACATACATGTGAATTGTCTTTATCCAAAAGAAAAAATTAACTCGTGTGGTTAGACAAGCTGGAAGTTACAATTTAGAGCCAGGAGGCTTGGTGAAACTCCAACAGAGACAGGAAGATAAGGTGTGGTACTCCCTGATGTCCACATTTCAAAGAGATGGTTCCAGGGTATAAAATTGGCAAGAAGCTTCTGTAGATCTTAAAACATTTACGTTCTTCTCAAAGAAACAGAGAAAGAATTTACAACTACAAGTTTTCCAAAGGAAATATGCTCCCAGAAAAGGAGGTGAAAGTCTTTTTTCCTTTTAGAAGGAGAGGAAATTCAGTTTTGTTTTGTTTTTTAGATTTGTACTTATCTTTCAACTAAGCAACCTTCAATATCAACCGAGGCTATTAATTTAACATGGGAAAATATGGAATTCTCTTGTTTGAGTTAATATTACAAATAGGTTGATTATAAAATTCTGTTGCTAGGAAATGATCAAATAGCTCTCTGCTGGTGCAAGATAACCAAAGGTACCACACTAATTCCATTTAATTTTTCAATGGTATTTGTATTTTGATAGGAGAAAACAAAATCAGAATCCCATCACCCTAGTGTTAAGCTGACAGGAGTTGAGGTGGTTATTTGATAACAAGCCAAATTGAAATTAATAATCCAGGCTTTATTCACTTACCACAATAGTATATAAGGGACCAAAAAGAAAAAGTCTGGCTCCTCAGTGTTGCATTTTCCCCAGGGAATGGCACCAGGCAAGGGTCAGTCAGTGACATGCAGCACAGATGGAAGGAAGCATCTCACTGCCTAGGAGCCTGGCACAAAAGACTCCTGTTTCATAGGCCTTAGAGGAAGGCCTAGGCTTGGATTTATTTATTTTTATTTTTTTTAAGATTTATTGTTTGAGATAGGTGAGAGAGAGACAGAAGGGAGGAAGGCCTGGAGCAGTCTCCATAGTTGTTCTTCGTTAGTTGTGACATAGTTTCATTCCACAGAAGTGGATGTGGGAGCTCATGGGGTGGGAATCGAACTGGGGGCCTCCTGCATGGGAGGCAGGAACCTTTGCCACCACACCACCCAGTTCAGCAAATGGGTTTGCATGGGCTGGGGCCGGATTCAATCCCTGGACCTCACAGTTGCCATGTTCAACCTGTTGAGCATGCCTGCATCTCCCTGAATTCTTGACAGCGACTCCGCCCATAGACTGCAGTGCACAAGGTTGTGCACCACATCGGGTGTGGGGAGGGCAGCTTTCCACCAGAAGGCTTTCCAGGCAGAGCTTTTACAAGTGCCTGTCTTCTGTGCCTAAAAGAAAACATTAGATTTTGGCCTGGAAATGAATTCCCCTTCTAGAGAAACAGTTGCCTTCAGGGTTGTGGCTGCTAGATTGAAAACCATCTTTCTTTTCATCCTGAGCATTTAAAAAAATCTTAGGAATGTGGGAGAAAAGGACTCAGGAAACATAACTTAGAGAAGCTCGCCTTGATGCATATATGTATTTTGTATTGTTGTGGCTAAATTAGCATGGTTTTAAAAACAAAACTGACAATCCACGTTTCAACTTTTTCCTCATCTTCAGAATGGGAACCACCGTGAGATCATGGAAAGGCTTCAGTAAACAGTTTAAAGCTGTAAAGCGTCTGTCTGCACATAGAAACTTCTCTTTTAGAGATGGCTATACAAAACAGGAGATAACACAGCATGTTTTAAGTTGGAAGTGCAGTTTTCTGTTTTCTCCCAGACTCCACAAAGAAATACCTGTTGCTGCAGGCTATGTAAAATGAGTGCCTGCTAAATATATAATTCCTTAGCCACTCTTTGGGGATGTTTGTGGCCTTCAGGCTTTGCTTACTGCTCTGGAGACTACAAAACAACCCTAGTGTATTTCTGAGTATATCCTATTCTGCTACAGAATAGGTTTCTAAAACAGTTAACTTAAAAAAAAAAAAAAAAAAGAAAGAAAGCTAGAATGAGGCAACAGTATTTATTTGGAATCAAAAAGAATTGAGTACAGATTCAGATAGAAACCCAAATACTATGCTGATTACCAGGTGAAGGCATGGGTATTTTATGAGAAAAGGAAGGGAATAATTGCGTGACTTGAAGAGTAAACCTAAAAATTCCAGAGTGAGAGGCAACAAGCATTTATTTGAGATCCAAAAGAACAGTTATCTGGAAAGCACCAATTCAGATAGACACCCAAATAGTGTTCTGATTGAGGGTAATGGCAAAGGGTTTTTATGAGAAAGGAAAGGGGAATAATTACATGAAGAAAATTTTGGAAGGAATTTCTATTGGTGTTAATAAGTCAAGGAAGGAATTTCTACAGGTGCACATAAGCTGTTATACTTTAGCTAAACATTGTACTGCTAATTCTAAAGAATGTCTTTAATTTCAGTCCAGTAATCAGAGTGTTTGCTTTCCTGTTAGCTTTACAAATAGTTGTTTGAAATACAGTGTTGGTTTGGCTCAGTCCAAAGGTTCTTTTGCCCAGGTTAAACATTGCAGAGGTTTGAGAAGTAAGATGCACAAGGCAGCTCCTCTGGGATGGCAGTTCTTTCTGCTACAGTGCCCAAACCAATTGCCCTGCCCATTGCTTCTTGCTCCCCTTACCTATACATAGCCTTCGAGCTTGGAGTACCTTTTAAGTTGCTTCCATCCTTTGCTGTAGTTCTTCCCTGTTCTGTTTTACAAGTGTTGTGGAGTGGTTAGAATTTCTTCTTCAGTTCAATCCCTTTTGTTTTTAGTGATTCTTTCTAATTTGTGGTCTATTCTTGTTTTCCAGGAACAATATGCTGTAAAATTGTTTAAAGTGTGTGTATCATGTATGTGTGTACATGCTTACACATGAGGTGTGATCAAATGGTGGATGTTTAAATTAAAAAATTGTTACAGTAAAAGACACATTGTCATTAATCCCCCTCAAAACACTTCGAACACACTTCGAACACACTTATCCCATCCGTCTTGCCACTTTCTGAAGCAGTTCTGAAAGTCTCTTCCATGAGTATTCTTAGTTGTGCTGTTGTGGCTGCCTCAATGTTCTGAATCGATTCAGGTCCCACATTACTTCTGATATGGCAGTTTCTGTCAAATAAAAACATTATGGTGTGTCCTCATTCACCTTATTCACCAGATCTGGCACTGTGTGACTTCTGACTCTTTCTCAAAGTCAACCGGAGCATGAAAGAAAGGGAAACATTTTGAATCTATTCAGGACATTGAGGCAGCCACAACAGCACAACTAAAGACACTCACAAAGGAGAACTTCCAGAACTGCTTCAGAAAGTGGCAGGAATGATGGGGTAAGTGTGTTTGAAGTGAGGGGAAGTATCTTGAGGGGGATTCATGCCAATGTTTCTTTTACTAATACACTATTTTTTTTTTTAATTTAAAAATTCACTGTAGTTTTTGAGCACACCTCATGTAAAATGACATAAAGTTGTTGGGAGGGTAGTTGGATCATTGGCTCAATTTGTTATCTTAAGTCCAGTGCCTAGGAAGGTATTTTCTCATATCTTGATTTCCCTCTTCCCCCACTTTAGATTACAGGATCTTATCAGTCAAAACAGGGCTGAGGACACAGAGAAAAAAGATGAGCCCAGCAAAGACAACCAGCAGCAGGCTCTAATTGACCAGAGATACTTTCAGGTATTGAATAGCTGCCTAAGAGATTGGCATTTGTAGTCAACCTTGGCTTCAATACCAGTGTAATAAATTATCAGTGGGTAAGGAATACTTGTTTCCTGTATTTGTGTGTGCTTATCCCATCTTTCCTTGCCATAACAAAACATTGTAGGTAGCTTGGTTTAGAATTTTTCTTACCTCTTAAAAGAGACTTTGGCCCAGTTCATGCAGGGAGTAAAGAGTTGGTAAGATTTTATTTTATTTTAATATTTTATTTATTTTATACGAGGGCTGTCTAGAAAAAAATCCAGCCATAAATGCCTCTATTTTTCATATTACGTGGCTGGATGCTTTTTGTACAGCCCTCGTATATCTTATTAATTATAGAACTTCAAATAATGTAATAGAGCAGAAGCAAAATATCAACTCAAATTTAATTCTCAGAAGTACCTTCTCTACTGTTAGGTGAGCAGCATTCCTATACATTTTTAAAAATTTTTTTATTGGTTTTAGGTGAACTAAGATTTTATAATCCTGTTTCCTATTAAGCCATTTTCCTATTTATTATTTTTGTTATTGCTGCTGTTGGTATTATTATGTAAGTAAATCTGTTCTTAAGTTCCTTGTATAGTTTTGTTTTTTATTTAGATATTTAGTCCATTTGAAATTTGATTTTCTATATGATATGATGTAGAATTCTTTACTGGATTTATAGAATAAATAGATGAGCATTTATTGAACAGATGTGTAATTAAGCCGAGTAGTTTATTAACTGAAGTGGGCCTACACTCATATTTTATTGAACCCACACAAGGTTTTTTAAAACTTGGAATTAATTATTATACTAATGTTTTGTAAATTAAGAGATTTCGTTTGTCAGGTCATTATTTCTAGCTTCTCTTAAAAAAACAGAGATTCTGGCCACAGAATCCTGCATAGCCCTTATCAGGACAGAATCATGCCTTTCCCTGTCGCCCATGGGCTTCAGGTACCCATAGTCCCCACCCATCCTTGCTCTACTCATGTACACTCTTACCTGACTTCCATGGGCATTTGAATTTGCACTTTCTAATAGACCATTCTTTTTCTCCTTTATTGAAATGAAACCTTTATCATATACCATATTCCTTTAAGTGCATAGGTTTGTTTCTAGACTCTAGTCTGTTCCATTTCTATGCTATTTCCATATTCTTTTAATTTATGTAGTTTGATAGTAGGTTTTGATGCCTTTTAGGGTAATTATCTTGTCATTGTTCTTTTAAATTTTTTCATTGGCTGTATTTTTAGTACATTCTTCTGGATGAACAGTTTGTCAAGTTCAAAAGTAGATCTCATAGAGATGAACTGAAATTGAATTACCTGTTTAGATTAATATTTGGAAAATGACACATTTACAGTTTTGTATCTCACTCAGAAATATGTCTCTAATTTTATTTGGGTCTTCCTTTATAGCCTTTAATAAAGTTTTATATATTTTTAAATTTAACTCTTGAATATTTCTTGTTATGTTTATTTCCTAGGTATTTTATAACTTATTGCTATTGTGTGGGATCCTCTTTTCCATTATATTATATAATTCATTATTGCTGATTCTTTATATATCTGTGTTCATTTTATGTCTAGGCACCTTACTAAAAACTTTTTTGTTTTAGATAACTGTCCTATACCTAGTATATAACTGAATTTCTTTTATTTTATTTTGTTTCTTATATTCAATTTGAGAAACTTTGTCTTTTAACAGGGGAATCAAACCATATGTGGACATTGAGACCAACTCATATGTCTGCTTTTATTTCTGACATCTTACTTTCTGTTTTCTATTTATGTGGTTTCTTGTTCCGTTCTTTTCTTTTACTGACATTTGTTAGGTTGAGATTTCTTTGTTTTTTTTTTCTCTTCAAGTAGTTAGGATGGTCATCATATTAATTCTATTAATGATTCTTCTAATGATTACCCTTAAAAATATTTTTATTCAAATTGAGAGTTTATCAGTATCTGCAAGGTCTTTGTGAATAAGATAACACCTGTATTGTGAGGTTTGTTTTTTTTTTAATTCCCATCTTTGGGAAATGTTAAAGTCATTGTAGTGTTTCCTCATTGTTAGTACATCATTTGCTGCCAATCATCAGAGTATGGTTAAGTCATAAGGAAGCATATTGACTGTGTCCCTGAGGTTTTGTTTCTTTGTTGCTTTCAGTTTTATATATATATATGAGTGAAGTCATGTGATTCTTTGTTTTCTCTGTCTGGCTTATTTCACTAAGCATGATGATCTCAAGGTCCATCCACGTTGCCACAAATGGTAGCATTTCATCTCATGGCTGAGTAATATTCCATTGTGTATATGTAGCACAACTTCTTCATCCAGTCATCTATCAAAGGACACTTTGGTTGTTTCTATGAGTTGGCCACTGTGAACAGTGCTGCAGTGAATACTGGGGTACACATATCTTTGTGGACTAAGGTTGTCAAATTTGGGGGATAGATACCCAGAAAGGGGATTGCTGGGCCATAGAGTAACTCTATTCTTAATTTTTTGAAGAACCTCCATACAGCCTTCCATAGTGGTTGTACCAATTTACATTCCCACCAGCAGTGTATGAGGGTTCCTTTTTCTCCACAGCCCCTCCAACACTTCTTATTCCTTGTCTTGTTGATTATAGCCATTCTAACAGGTGTGAGGTGCTATCTCATTGTGGTTTTGAGTTGCATTTCCCTAATAGTTAGTGAAGTTCAATTTTTCACATATCTGTTGGCCCTTTGTATGTCTTCATGGGAGAAGTGTCTGTTCAGGTCCTTTTCCCATATTTTAATTGTTTTTGTGTTGTTGGGTTGTATGAGTTCTTTATAGAGGATATCTGACAATCATATTTGCAAACTTGCCAGTGTGCACTAACATTGTCATCACTGACAAATGACTTGGTAAGGTATCATAACCTTGGCATGTCAGTGTCTCACAGCTGTGTTCGTGTTGACGTGTGGCATTATCTTGCTGAGTGGTGTTCATTATTGTTGTATGTTTTTGTGTTATCATGAGAATGTCTGAGCTTGAATTAGAGCAATGGGCAACCCTTAAATTTCTTGTAAAACTTGACAAGATTGGAAATGAAATGAGGAACATATTATCCAAGTTTATGGGGTTAATGCCATTAAGAAAACAGCAATGTACAAATGGATTATATGTCTTTCTGAGGGGAAAGAAAGCATCCCTGATGAAGAGAGGTTGGGGCAGCCAGTGGTGAGTATGACTGATGAAAACATTGCAAAAATTTGTCAACTTGATGTCCTTTGTGTGGCTGATGACCAATTGCTACCTGTTTTTCTCTTTCATGGAATGGTGTGTGTGTGTGTGTGTGTGTAATTTCCTCTCCACCAACTAGGGACCTTGGCAATGTATCATTCATTCTGTGGGCAATGCATTTTCCCTCTGACCTCTTAGGAATCCCTTTCCTCCTTCTGTTCAAGTGGTACTCCCCTAGGGTCCTCCCAACTATAGGTAGTTTTTTCAGGAAAGGATAGTTTGACTTGACTTTCTTCCAAAGTGTCCACTTGTCCCATGGGCACATTCTTACTCCACCCTAATGTAAAAGGGTGGGCTTCTGTTGCTGCTGCTTCTCATTCTAGCCCATCTTTATCTTTATATATATATCAGTTCATTTTGCTGTATAGCAAATCATCCTAAAATTTAGTGACTTAAAGTAGTAATCAATATTATTGAGCTTGGATAGCTGGGCTCCTCCTGTGTCTGCTGTCAGATGCAAGTTAGCTAAGTGACTCTGCTTCTGGGAGTTGGTGGATATTGGCTAAGGGTGACGGGGATGACTGGGCCATGTGTCTTCCATTATCCATCGTCTAGCTTGGGCTTGTCCACATGTGACAGCAGAGTTCAAAGAAAGAGAGCAAAAACAATCAAGGCTCTTTGAGTGTTTGGCTTCTAGCTGACACACCATTACTTTCTTTACTGTGGACCTATGTAGGCCTAAGACCAGCCCAGGGGAAGCTGGAATGACTCAGTGGGTTAAGTGCTCACTTTGTAGTGCTGGGGACCAAGGATCGAATCCCAGCCCCGGCCCGTGTGGACCCATGTGCCAAACTGGGAAGCCCCCCCAGTTCATTTCTCTCTCTCTGTATCTCTCTCTCTCTCTCTCTGTCAAAAAAACAATAAAATAAATTAAAAAAAATAAAAAGGTAAAATTAAAAAAAAAAAGACCAGCCCAGATTCAGGGAGTAGGAAATAAATTCCACTCCTTGTTGGAAGAACCTATAGTGAGAGGATATAAGGAAGCGAAATAATGGCAATAATTTTTGCAAACAATTTACCACAAAGTATGGATACATACTGCTAGACATACGTGTATTTCCCTTGTTTCACCACCTCCATCATGGAATGGGATTGTCCTGGGAACTTCTGAAGCTAAGTCAGCATCAGCTCCTTGATCTCTGTTAGGATTTCTGTTGTCCTCCTAACTTTTGGTGTGAGGCAGGGGGAGAAGGAAGACTATTTTCCTGATCTCATTAATAATTGAATAGAGGGGAATTAATTGCCTTTTTCCCATTAAAATGATTTTCAAATACTTTAAATATAATAGAAGTGAAATATTGAAATGCACTAAAATACAAAACAATAAAAAAAAACTGCTTGTAAATAAGCTTCAGAAGTCAAATTCTTAGGAGAACTATAGCTTTCTATGGGTAGAAGAGAAAAACAGCATAGCATTTTTCACTCACTAGTTCTTTCACCTTTAAAATACACTTGTCTTGGGGAATCCTGTCCAATGAATCTTTTAACATTTTCTTAGACAGGCTGGTCACTATCCAAGATCAGTTTGATCATCTCTTAGCAAGACTTGCATGATGATTCCAGGACTTCTTTTTATAATGTGTTGAACTTTATTATCATTGTTTTTACTTTGAACTTAAACTGAAGCTGTGAAGCAAAAAGAAATGCCCCTTTTAATATCCACAATTAGCTTAAATATGAGGAGATAGAAATAAGGAAATGTGGGACTCTAGCAAAAGATATCTGGATGGTTATTCTTCTCCATGTAGCTTATAATAGGTCATTCATAAGTACTTTCAAGTCTAAATCATTTAAAAATACATTTTAGTTTTTCTGTTAAGTCTGTGGTTCTCATTAGAACTTATATGTTTAGTCATGTTGTTAAAACTATTGTACTTTCAAAACATTAAAAGTGTCCGTCTGATTAAAGATCTTAATGCCCAAAATTAACTCTGAAAATAATGCTACATTGACATATAAAGCACTCCTTTAGTATGTATCACTTTGCTAGAGCTACAAGAAACATTTCCACTAAAAACACTGTTGTTTTTTAAAGGTTCTGAGTAGCATCAATTCAATTATTCACAATCCAAGAGCTCCAGTAATAATTTATAAACAGAGCAAAGGAGGAGCCCAACATTTTAATAAAGATCTTGTTCAAGATTGTGGATTTGAGCATCTTGTTCCTATAATAGAAATGTGGGCAGATCAGCTGACTTCCCTAAAGGTAAGAGGTTGAATATTTTTTATATGCTGTGAAAATCTATGGAGTCTGGGCTTTTTTAATAGGACGAGGCTTAACTTTTTTTGTTGTTATTTAACAATAAAGCTGAAAAGGCTTAGCTTATCTAAAATTTGAATCTTGCTGCTTATATATTTAAGTAGCATCTGTTTGATGTTGTCATTACTATTAATTTAAGCTTTGCCTCCTATAAGGTTTTACCAAACAAGACATTTTTAGGCCCATTGCCTTGTTGAAAATATACAGTTAGATCCATTTTGTACTTCTAGGTCCTCCCTGTTCTACCTTCATCTGCTTCTTTTTGGTATCCCCATGCCTCAAATTTTCCTGGCCCTTATTCCCCTCAGACATAATGTCTTACCCTTCATTTCTTTCTTCATATTTTAAATTATTTTCTTTCTCAAAACAGTTTATTTTCATGTCTGTCTATTCTGTAAAGCTAATTACAGTCAGATAGCAGCCAACACTATTCCCTACCCTATCTATCCAAGAAAGAACAAAATTTCTTCACTTTATAGACTTATTATGCATTCTTTATTAACTTCAGGGTTTTTTATTCTTTCAATTTTTGTTGAGTAGTTCACTGAAAGGTGAATTGCTTGTCAATAATATTTAATTTCTGTTCACTTTAAATTTTTAATAACTATATGTATCACCACTTCTGTTCATGAAGATGATTCAATAACAGTATTTGTCAATAGAAGTCTTATTACATGAAGTATAAATGATGTAGGAGATATGTGTAAGAATGTATGAACGCCATGAGTTTTGTCTTTTTTGTTCTCTGATATGTCCCAAGGAACCTCCTGTTACATAATGAGCGTTCAATGTTTGTCAAAAGAATGATGGAGATGATGATACTGAATTTTAAAAATCTTAATGAAAACATATCTGTACCTGTTGAAAGAATATTCACATTCAACCTAATTTCTCCTTCCTTTTTTAAATAGGGTTCAGGGAGAGCTATAAATTTTTTTTTTTTATTGTGATAGTATTGGATTAGTATACCTATCTTATAAGCCTGAGTTCCACCAGTTTATATCTCAGAAGAGGGGGATAATTAGTAGCTAATTATGTAAATCATGCCATTTTCCCAAGCATTGCTTGTCAGGGCGTTCTTCCAGTAGGAGGGAATAGTGCTAACTTCATTTTTCTCCTCAAGGGAAGATGGGCTAGAAAATGCCCCAGCCTTCCCAAGTCAAGGGGAAGACTAGAAGAGAAAGGTGGTGGCACAGGGAAGAATCAAATAAACAGATAATTATTTATTATTTACTATGTTCAGGGCATTGTGGGAGGTATCAGAAAAGGTAAACACAAGATTCAAATTAGTTGGGGAGACAAAACATACTAAAAAAAATATGAAATAAAATTTAACCACTCAAGATATTAGAAGAAATGAAAACAGGCCAAAACTCCAGATTCTGGAAAAGGAAGAGACCACAAGTAAAGCTTAACAGTGGTGGTGAGTTCTAGCTACTGTATAGTTTTCCCACTAGAAGGAGACAATGAGAGTTAGCTTTATAATTAGAATATTCTGGGGACCCCCAAGAGGAATGTAGCAGCTCTGCCGTTGAAGTAACTCATGGATTTTAGGCAGTGCTTCAAGTGTTTACCTTATACTGCAGAATCCAGATTGACAAACTATGTGAGGTTCTTTGAGGCTTCTTCATGTGAAAGGTTTTCTATACTATGGCAAGTTTAGGACAGTCATTTTCCCAGATCAGTTTTTTCCTCAGGTCAGATTTCTCAGGTTAGATAGCAGAGAAGGCTGGGAAAAGCGTGGCGCTAGCGAGCTGTATGCCTCCTTCCTTCTGGCTGTCCCATCCATCTTTCCAGGAAAGGTTAGTTGCAAAGTGTCTTTCACAACCCAGTACATGTTGTATGCTGTGACTTTCCCATTCCCTAGTGCTTCAGAGGCCAGTCATATAAAGTCAGGCAGGACTTGTTTGTACTTCTCCATCCCCACAGCTGAGCAATGTGGAGAAACCTGGGAGGCCCTCTTTTAGTTTTTTTAGGGCTTTCTTGATGGACTGTGCTGCAGCCATTCTGCAATGCTAAGGGCACTAGAACATCTGTTTTCTTAATGTATACTGTATGTTTATTCTCAAGCAGAAACTTTATATTTGGTGTGCTTTTTACCATAGAACATTTATTTATGGTTGCACCCTGTTGCTAGAGTGTTGGTTAATGAAGGTATTATGCTGCTCAACTTCCTGACTTTTCAAATTCTGGTGGCACTTAGTGTTTAAAACATTCATTAACACTGAATGTATTACCTTGAATTGCTGAAAGAGATAATTGCCTTCTTACCAAATGAAAGATTAAAGATGTCAATATGTGAGATCTGGGCATTAGAGAGTGTTAAATAAGTGGAGGACTAAGAGACTGGAAAAAGCATTTCTTGTTTACTTTTTTTTGTATTTAGTGTTGCACTAATACAGTAACCACTAGCCACATGTAGCTTTTGAGCACTTGAAATGTGGCTTGTTCCAATTGAGATGTTCTATAAGTATAAAATACACACAAGATTGATTAGAAGACTTATTATGGAAAAAAATAATTAAAATATTAAGTATTAAATGATAATATTCTGGAATACTGGGTTAAAGAAAATATACTGTTAATGTCAACTGTTTCCTTTTCCTTTTTTTTTTTTTAAAGATTTATTTTTATTGTTTTTGACAGAGAGATACAGAGACAGAGAGAAGGGGGAGGGCCCAGAACTGTCTCCATAGTTGCACATCATTCATTTTTCCACATAGTTTCATTCCACAGGTGGGAGTGGGGCTGCACAGGGCAGGAACTGGGCTGGGGTCTTCACCCCAGTGAGAACTGAACTGGGGGCACTCCCCAGTTCAGCATATGGGTCCACACGGGTCAGGGCCGGGATTCGATCCTCGGTCCCTGGCGTTGCAAAGTGAGCACTTAACCCACTGAGCCATCCTGGCTTCCCCAACCTTTTACTTTTTTTAAGTGTGGCTACTAGACTATTTAAAATTACAGTGATACCTTGTAATCCTGACGCCCCAAAACTCAAACGCCTAGGAATCTGAACACTAATATGTTGTTCATGTGGGACATATCGACTGTGTGGCCCATAGCTTTATCTGAATGCCCACTCATCTTGGAACTCGAACATTCTGGAACTTGAACAGGGTTCTGGGACAGATTAAGTTCAAATTCCAAGGCATCACTGTACTGTGACTCATACTGCATTTATTTTGGACAGCATTGTTTTAAAGGACCAAGTACGGTGCTTAGTAAATATTTGTTTATCAGTTGATCAGTCTTGTAGTTCTAAACTTTCAGTAGCCATGCCTCTTGTGCACAGTTTAAAATAGATTAGGACAACATGGTTAGGCCAAGAACACTAAGTAGGTTGTCACGAAGATTAAGTAGAATTAATTTAGCCATCCTTTCAAATTAAAAACCTGCCTGGAGATAATATGCTCTAACATGGATGAATCAGGAAAACATTATTCTAAGTGAAAGAGGCTAGTCACAAAAGGCCACTTACTGTATGATTCCATTTTATATAAATGCCCAGAAAAGGCAAATCCATAGAAACAGAAAGTAGATTAGTAGTTATCCAGGGGCTAGGAACAGGACAGAATGAAGAATGACTGAGTGGGTGTAGGTATTTTGGTGGTTGAAGAAATGTTCTGAAATTAGGTAATGGTGATGGTTGCACATCTCTGTTAATATATTAAAGTATTGAATTGTACACTTAAAGAGGGTGAATTTTATGCTATGTGAATTACATATTAAGTCTGTCATAAAAAATTTAAGGCCAAAATATAAAGGGCAAATTTATTTTTTATCCATCAGTAATTAAAAATGATTACTTAATAACATAGGCTAATAATAAATACATGTAATATAATTACTTAAAGCGTCCAGATTTGAGATAATGTATAATGTTTTATATGAGGCCTATATTTACCTGGAGAAAACTACTTTAGCAGACTTTTTCTAAACTGGTAATGGTATTTTTTAAAATAAAGCACTGATGGTGGTTATATTTATTAAACCCTAACATGAAATCTAGTATTTTTTAAAGATATTGAAACATAATTATATTTTATTAATGTTATGGAAGCTATTTTTTTAATCAATAATACCATGTCATTTCTTTTGTTGTAAAGGATTTGTATAAGTCCTTGAAAATACTATCTGCAGACCTGGTGCCTTGGCATAATTTAAAGAAGCAGGATGAAAATGAAGGTATCAAAGTTGAAGATCTGTTGTTTATAGTAGATAGTATGTTGGAAGAAGTTGAAAATAAGGAAAAGGTAACAATAGTTAATGTAATCTTATCTTAAAAATTGATAATGATTGATATGTGTTCTACTAGGACACTATTTCTCTTTTTTAAGTGTTTATTAAAAATTTGGGAGTATTTTAAGATGTGCATTATCTTTCTCCTTCTTTTTTGGACAGGACAGCAGTATGCCAAACTTTCAAACTTTGCAAGCTATTGTTTCTCACTTCCAAAAATTATTTGATGTGCCTTCTCTAAATGGAGTCTATCCCCGAATGAATGAAGTTTATACTAAGCTTGGAGAAATGAACAATGCTGTGAGAAATCTCCAAGAACTCTTAGAATTAGGTGATGACCTTTTGTCATTTTTGGCTCCCATTTAAGAATTATTCCTAACAAATCAACAAAAATTAGGTAAAATTTTTTTCAAAAAATTGAGGCTTATGGAAGCATAAAGTGTTTGATTTAATGACTTTTTAAAAATTAAATTTGTTGGGGTGATATTGGCTCTTAAAATTATATAGGTTTCAAGTATATAATTCTGTAACACATCATCTGTGTGTTGCATTATGTGCACCACCAGAGTCAGTCCTCCTTCCATCACCATGTATTGACCTCCCCTCTCTCATCCACTACCCTCCTTTCCCCGTATCCTCGGGTAAACTATTGTCTGTGTCCATGAATTTCTGTTTCTTTGTTTGATTTAATGATTTTGAAAATTCTCTTTTAAAATATCCTATCCTTTTATTTCTTTTGCAGATAGTTCATCCTCATTGTGTGTGCTGGTAAGCACAGTTGGAAAATTGTGTAGGCTGATTAATGAGGATGTGAATAAACAGGTTATGCAGGTATTGGGACCTGAAGACCTCCAAAGGTATTTATTTTAAAAAATTTGCAAAGTATCATTCAGAATGCTTGGACTGGTGAAATTAAAGACTTTCAAAACTTCATAAGTTACTTATCTTTCTTGTTTGGAATAGCATCATTTAAATAATTTGACAATCTAAAATAATCTCACACCTTAGGAATGGAGAGAATGTCAAGTATTTTCAAGATAAAAATAGATTGTAGGGCCTATAAGTTTATATAGGGTGGGTCAGTAGTCCAGCATTATTGCTATAAGCCTGTTCCCACAGAAAATTATATATATGGAGAAATTCAAATCTTGTTAGCAACTTGTAAGTTTAGAATATATAAACAAGTCCTATTTTTAGTGCATTACCATGGACCACTGAATAATTACCAACATTATATTTATTATTTGATTGGAAGGTAAAATATTAAGGATTTTTTTTTAAGTTAAATATCGCTAACATAGAACTCCCCCCACCCTCAAATTTATACTGCAACATATGGAAGGAGGAACACATATACCTATTCCATATGTTCTGCAAGTTTTCAAGAACTCTTACCTAATCTGACACTTGAGTTTTCTGATACTTGATGCTTTTGAAAGGAATATACCGTAGATCTCACTGTTGGTCCTTCTCCCCTTCCCACAGTTTTACTGCCTACTGATACTTATTCTTACTGTTTAATAGAACATACTAGATTTAAAAGCCAATTATTCTTGAATATGTTATGAGCGTGTGGTCTCTTAGGACTTGAGCTAAATGGAAAGTTTCCCATATTAGGAATGTTACATAAATTTAACCTTGGAACAGATATTTACACTGATAAGAGATTTTTTTCTTTTTAGAAAAGTGATATTAGATGAACAAAGAGCTCGGAAAGGAAGGATTACAATAAATTATTAAATTGATATTTAAATTAGCAGGACAGTTTCTTTCCATTTAAAAAATGTTCTATTTTCAATCAAATGCAAGAACCTTAAGTTGGAAATTAAGTGTAAACTGTGCATTTTTTTTAAAAGCATTATCATCAAACTGGAAGAACATGAGGAATTTTTTCCAGCATTTCAGGCATTTACTAATGATCTACTTGGAATCTTAGGTAAGATATCCAGTGGTGATGGTGAAGTCTTAAGTCTTTCAGGTCTTAAGATGTCCATGGGTTTGAGGGAAGAATGTTTCTTAGTTACTGGATTAGTGTTTTTACCTAGAGTGGCAGAAAGTGGAAACCACTCACAGTTCTGGAAACACACTCCTAACTTGCAGTTAGAGGTGGTTAGGGTTAGTCTACAGAACAGAGAATCACATGTCCTTTAAAGAGATAGGGGCTGCCTTTGTTTTGGGACCTTAAGACGAGAAATGACACTACTCTGTCATTGTCTAATGAGAAATCTGTAGATTTGTGATCTTGGAAGGTGTTTTTTCTCCTTCCTCTCCTTTTTAAAGATAGTGTCTACTTACTGTTGTTTTTTAAATACACAAATTAAATTTTCTACTCAGGTGAAAAAAAAAAAAGTAAAGTAAACATCTGTACAAAGGAAGAGATAAATTTATAAATCTGTAGGAAAAAAAGAGATACATTTATATTCTTGGTCAGATTTAAGGCCTCATTAGCAGTGATATCTCTTAAAGGGAAAAATATAATTTGCAAAATAGAGACCCAAGTCTGCTATTTTAAGTGTGATTACATATGGCTATAAAATTAATTTCTTACTATTAAGAACACTTTTTAAGTTTAAAGTGATTTATTCACTAATTCTTTTTTTTATATATATAGCTCATTTGAATTTTTTTTTTTTTTTTTTAAGGAATAGCTTTTTTTTAATATTTATTTATTTATTTATTTTATTGCTTTTTGACAGAGAGAGAGAGAGAGATACAGAGACAGAGACAGAACTGAACTGGGGGAGCTCCTAGTTCAGCATATGGTTCTGCACGGGCCGGGGCCAGGATTCGATCCCTGGTCCCCAGCGCTGCAAAGTGAGCGCTTAACCCACTGAGCCATCCCGGCTTCCCCTAGGAATAGCTTCTTGACATAGGAAATTAAATGAGAGGGAAATGAGGTTTAATAGAAAATAAGGGAATGAGTAAATTAAATTTTGGTAAGATGATGAATAAATGAAAGAAGTGTCTGGTGTATATAGCCTAGTGAACATAAAGGAAATTTTATATAGACTGGGAGTAAGGGAGACAGTGAGTGTGTGTACTTTAGGCATGCTTATATGTTTGAAAAGATAATGGTGAGGGGAAATGCAATTTGAAAACTTAAGATAAGACATGAAATTGTGGAAATGTGTTACCTCATATCCTAAAGAGCCTTGTTTCATAGAATAATATTATTTTACTTGTTTTGGGGTAAGAGTTAAACAATGAAGTTTTCGTTATTAATAAACATTTTAATACAGGGGTGTCCAACCTTTTGGTTTCCCTGGGGCATATTAGAAGAAGAAGAGTTGTCATGGGCCACACATAAAATACACTAATGATAGCTGATGAGTTTAAAAAAAAAAAAGAAAGAAAGAAAAAATCTCATAATATTTTAAGAAAGTTTATGGATTTGTGTTGGGTTACATTCAAAGCCATTCTGGGCCGGGCTACAGGTTGGACAAGCTTGTTTTAATAGGTGTGCTGTTAACACTTATTTGCAAATCCTTCTATAGAAACTTCCTGTCAGATATTATCAGATCAGCATGGTTCATGTAGAATCATTTACTTCAAGAAGCCAAGTCCCCCTGCAGATGAGATCTGCATTTTGGTCAGTTGAAATTCTGGAGTTAACTATTATATTTAGCATTGGAAAAGTTAAACTTGTTTTCACAAACATGACTATTTTTGTTCTTATTAGATGTTGTATTAAGCATCTAGAACTACAGAGTAGTATACTGAATACCAGATATGGAGAAGGACTTTCTTTTCTTCTAACAGCTGAGAAAATTCTCTCATCAGCCAAGATCCTTCTCTGTGAGATTCACTTATAAGGTGGATTTCTCATTTAGTGAGAAAACAAGTGTGATTTTAGAATGGGGGTCAGGGAATAACTAGATCTTGTACCTTACCACGATGTAAGGTATGAGCAAATTCTATGGTGTAGATTTACTTATATCTTTTTCTTTGCTATATATTGATGCTTTGTAAGTGGATCCAGAAAGTATTCTGACTAAGTCAGGAGCGTAATTAAACAGCATGGGTCATGTGTTTAAGCTAAAGGAAGTACACCCAAAATCCAGGTAAACATGGAGGGTGAAAGGTGGAATCCAAGGAAGCAGGTTTTATGTAAAGGAAATGAACTTATGAACAGTGGATTATGAACAGAACAATCTAGAAAAAGTGTTAAGAATCTAGAGAACCTGCCACTGGTGCTTACCTTAAGTAGGGCTGTTGTCTAGATCATGGGAGAATGGACCTTGCTTGCTCAGTAGCTGGGAGTTTTCAGACAGTGAGTTCTAACTTAGGCTGATTGGGACAAGATAGTCTCAGGAAGAAAAATCAGATTCAGAAGGAACCTGGCAAAGACCAGATTGATTTATCTGGTAAACTGAAACAGGCTAACTATATAATACATTACATCTGAGGTTTGTACTTTGGGAAGCATCATACCTTTTATTAGGTGGATGGGCTTCATCCTAAAAGAGTGATCCTACTAATGAGAAGTCTTTCCAAGAGTATTAAGGATAGGACTATGTTCCATACAAAGAAATTCCTAAGTTCTTAGGGACCCAGGAGAGAGACAGCCTCTATCTGAGATTTTACAATCCAGGCTCACCCATGTAATTATACAAATTTAAAGGGGCAATAACATCATAAATGTGGCCAGTAGGATCTGTCAATAAGCATACTGCTAATGAGATTAACAGAGTCAGTGGATGCTTGTAGGTATGTAGTGGTAGCTTTTACAAACAAGATGCCCTGTGAGGCATCTGTGTTGGAGAAAAATTTCAGTCCATGAAAGTACCTGTGTTGTTGCCTTTGTGTTTGAAGTTTACCTTTGCATAGAGATTCTCATTTCATTTGAGCCTATCACTAGATAAAGCTACTCTTTATTACTCTTGCTTTTTTTTTTTTTTATTATTACAGAAATTGATGACTTGGATGCCATTGTACCTGCAGTAAAGAAATTAAAAGTACTTTCATACTGAAAACAAATCAAATCATTTTTACTGTGTAAATTGCGTTATTAACATTCTAAGTATTTTGTAGGCTTGATCTTACTTTGAAACAAGGGCTATAAAATATATTTACGCTCAAAATTTATTCCTTTCTTACTGTTGTGTTCTTTTCCATTTGTATAATATTAACATTGAGATTCTTATATAGAAAACAGTTGTTAAAGTAGTAATTTAAATTAGAACCTTTAATCATTTCTTAAGCAATACTTGAGTGCTTAAAATTTAAGATTGTTTTAAAGTATAGTGTATAAATAAGAAACTCATGGGGAGAGATTGTAGGTTATAGAAAAGTTGCATTTAAGTTCAGGGTTTAGGGATCTTTCTGGTTCTGGAAACTAGAAACGCCAATGACTCTTTTAAGTCCAGCTAGTAGGAAGCTATTGCTTTCCGGGCAAGGAAATGGAACATTTTATTAAGATATCGCTCATGGCACTTGCCCTTTCAAAGCAGGAGGAAGAAAAGGAAGAAGGTGGAAATGCTTTATCTTGTGTTAGAGTAGGAAATGAATTAGGAGGTAATACAGATGAGCAGATAGAAGTGTCTCGTAAAAAGTCTTTTTTGCAATCTTGATATAATGTACTTTTTATAAAGGCATGAAATGTCAAATAAAAATTTTTATGAAGCATTTTTAAACATACGTGTCCTCAGTTACTTATTTGTATTGTTCACAAATAATGACTCATTCTCTTACTAGGCTGAGTCTTCTTTGAACAGCAGGTTCACCCTTGCTACATCTTACAGAAGAGTACTTTTCTTGCTGCCTTCTACTTTCTGTTCTCAGTATTCAGTTTGATTTTTTTTTTTTAATATATATTTTATTTATTTATTTATTTTGACAGAGGAGAGAGAGAGAGAGAGATATACAGAGACAGAGAGAGAACTGAACTAGGGGAGCTCCCAGTTCAGCATATGGTTCCGCACGGGCCGGGGCCGGGATTCGATCCTCGGTCCCCGGCGCTGCAAAGTGAGCGCCTAACCCACTGAGCCATCCCGGCTTCCCCCAGTTTGATTTTCTTAAAGGACTAGTGTTCTGCCTCACATCTTTGAGTACAAGCCACTTTGGGTTACTGCTATTACCTGCTTCCCTTCCCATCCCTACCCCGCAGCCCCTACTCTTATAATAAGCATAGGAAGACTTCTCAGTTATGCTTGTTCTTTGTTGTATAGACTATTGTAAAGAATGTCCAGGAAGCAGCGTGGTGGACTGGTGAGAGTAAATGCCAGTAGATAAGTATCCAGATCTTTGTTTAATGAGAAATCTTGGTAGAATTTATGATCTTAGAAGTTGCTAACAAGGTGTTGGCCTTAGGGATTAGACATAAAATAATATCTTGGGGTCTTTCTAGATTTAAAATTCTTTGTTTTGTTAGCCTGCAATTACATTTCCAAATACTGGCCCACAACTTGAGAAAGAACCTGTGCTTTTGAGGGCTGGCTAGAAAAATTGTTTGGGTGATTTGATTACTCTAAGAAATTGCTATGAGACAGTTTAGAAATTAACAATATTTAAAAGGAAGAAATGTAACTTAAAATTATGTTATGTTGGGGAAGCCGGGATGGCTCAGTGGGTTGAGCACTCACTTTGCAGCGCCGGGGACCTGGGATCAAATCCTGGCCCCGGCCCGTGCAGACCCATGTACTGAACTGGGGAGTGCCCACAATTCAGTTCTCTCTGTCTCTGTATCTCTCTCTCTCTCTCTGTCAAAAACAATTTAAAAAACAATTATGTTATGTAAATTTTGTCAGCTACTGTTTAACTCTTAGTTTAAAACAGGTTTTTCGTATTCTTCCTCAGAGGCCTAGGAGTTTTTGGAAGGCCACTAAGAGAGACCATGCCATTAGTAGGAAGAATTTTAGGCCTTCTCTATCAGATCTACTTTCTCCAATTTTAGTTATTTAAAATATAAGTAAACTACTGCAAAACCTCTTTAGCTCTTGATTTTCTTGCAATTTTATTGATGTATAATTGATATATAATATGCTGCCTATACTTAAAGTATACAGTTTGATAAGTTCTGATATACATATACACCTGTGAAACCATCACCACTATCAAAATAATAAAAATACCCATCACCCCAAAAGTTATCTCCTTGCCCTTGGTAGCTCCTCCCCCCCTCCCCCTCCTATTATCAGGCAAAAAATGACCTGCTTTTTTATCACTACGGACAGATTTGCATTTGATAGAATTTTATAGAAATGGGATCATACAGTATGCTTTCTTTTTTGTCCTCTTTCACTTGACATAATTGTTTTGAAATTTTTGCATATTGTTTCATTTATAACAGGTCATTCCCTTTTTTTGCTGTATAGCATTCCATTGTATGAATATACTACAATTTATCCATTTACCTGTTGATGGAAATTTGGGTCCTTTCTAGTTTTTTGGGGTTTTTTTTAAGATTTATTTTATTGTTTTTGACAGAGAGACAGACAGAGAGAAGGGGGAGGGCCCAGAGCAGTCTCCACAGTTGTACGTCATCAGTTTTTGACATAGTTTCATTCAGGTGGGCAGGGGCCGCTCAGGGCAGGAACCAGGCTGGGGCCTCCCGCACGGCAGGCACACCTCCTCCATGCCTTGAGCCAGGGGTCGAACTTCGGGGCGAGAACCAAACGGGGGGCCTCCCGCATGGGAAGCACACCATAGTTCAGCATATGGGTCCACACTGGCCAGGGCCAGGATTTGATCCTTGGTCCCCGGGGCTGTTAAATGAGCGCTTACCCCACTGAGCCATCCTGTACACTGCTTTACATTTCGTCTTTGGACCATACCAGGAACCTTACTTATGTTGCTTTTTACTCAACATGTTTAAAATAAATGTTAATTGTGGTTTAGCTAGATTTTCTGTGTGTTTGGAAGAGGAAGGAAAGGTTTTTACTTGTCTGCCATCTTGATCAGTAGTTGCTTTAGGGTTGCCAAATTTCATGATGTGATATGATACATTCCCTTTCACTGTTCTGGTGCTTTATTTTCAAAGCACTTGTCTATTTAATGAACATTTCAATGTCATTGTGAGGTAGACAGGACAGGCATCAGTTGCTCCATTTTATTATGAGAATTTTTTATTCAAAATAGAAATCTCAGCAGAAACAAATTTTATTACACATCTATCTACCATGTACTTAGCATAGTCTTGATGGGGATAAAAATCAATTTGAGTAGCTTATAGTTCATTTAGAGTGTAAACAAACATTAAATACCAAACACAATGTAAGTAGTTGCTTAGCATGTGACCTCGGTAGATACCTCATAAATATTAAAAAAAAAAAAAAAGGTGGGGGGGAATTGTTCACATGGAAAGTTGACAGTAATGCTCTAGGGGGTGTGGTGCGCCTCCTGGAGGAAGTGGGCGTGAGAGGCCTGTAAGAGGTGAGTAGGATTTGACTGGCAGGATATGATATTTGGACTCTTCTAGAATAGAGCATCTGCATATAAATAAAGTAGTGAAAAACTGGAGACCAGATTATTTTAGGTCTAAAAGGCAAATTAAGGAGTGGGCTTTAATCTTGTAGAAACCAGGAAACCATGGGTAATTTACAAGTGAGAGTAACAAAGTAAAACTTTGAGATGTTATTCAGAAACACTGCAGTGAAGGCAGTGGCGGGGACAGAAGACTGATGGCAAGGGGGTGTTGTCTGAGTGTAAGAAGGAAGAGGATGTGACCTTGATCCAAGCTCTAGGAAATCAGAGAGGACAAAAATATTTGGTTTTATAAAGTTTGAAATGCAAAAGAGGCACTTGTTTAAATGTAAAATTTGCATAGTTTGCTTTCTGCACATTATGTAGGTGAACCAGCTGTCTGAGGAAAGTGGACCTGAATTCCCAAACCTGTCTCAGGCGACCCAGAAAGCCCTCTTTCCCCTGTGGCCCGGGCCCTGCAGCAGTCTGCAGTGCCGTGCCACAGGAGAGCAGACATAGTCCCAGGCTTGGAACTCCGCTTGCATTTTCCTATGGAAATAATGACACATGCTGGAGTCTGGTCCCAGGCGATCCCACACTGGGGTGCTTAGGTGTATCACTGTATGTAACATGTTGCCATCAGAAAAGTACATTTTAGTTCCAGTTCAGATACAGGAGCAAATCCCCAGACAGAAGTACCAGAGTTGGCAGCCAGAAAGGCTTAGGTAATGTTAGCTTGGCAGTTTTGGGGAGGGTCATGTATTGGTCGATAAAAGAAGCCTCCTGCCTTGGTCAGTCACAGCCAGCGGGAATACCGGTAGCTGTTCCAGGACCAGACTTCCCGCACCCGCTATGCTTGAGACAGGACACTTTTGATGCATACATCAGGTAAGTCCTAAGTCACATTGTCTATACTTATCTACCAAACATGAAAAATCACCACTGAGGTTCTTATAATTTATTAGGCATGAATGCCTCATTTCTTTGGGGATTTGAACAGTTAAATCCAACTGAGCGAGTAGTTCTTGCTTTTATATATGTTTACCTCTTCCTAATATTACTATCCAGTCCTGCAGTTCAATTGTATACAAGAATGTATGTATATATATTTTCAAATGGCTCTTCTGATTTAAATTACAAAATATACATATGTACACATTTTAATATAAAGGTGATAATCTTGCTCATCAACTTCTGGGCTGTCCATCTGGAGTCAGCTCATACCTATAAGAAAGACAGTTGGGTTTGGACTTACGTTAGTACTGAGAGTATGTTGTGGCAGCTACCAGGGCAGTCTAGCCTGCCTAGGCCTGTACGGGACCAGCAGAACCCATCTCTCTGTAAGTTGTCCAGCCAGGGTTAATTTAAGGCTAGAGCTCACAGAAGAAATCCTTTAGGTAAGTGAGATCTGCAGGCAGTGAAGTCTTAAGTAAAGGTGATAATCACTCTCCTTTGGTAACCAAATGAGCTGAAATGTATTGAAAAGCAAAAATCTTTGGAGAGAGGATGTGGGCAACTGAGACAGTGTCTTGACTAGCATATTAACTTGATAAAATGGAAGGACTCACTTACCATTGTGAGAAGCCCCTAATCAGATCTTCTTTTGATAAGTCAATCAGTACCTAAACAATAACAAATAATCAGTTTCCTTCCAAAAAATTGCATTAAATGCAAACATATTGGGATAAATGGGTTCTGGTCTTTTTCCTTTGGCTTTCAACATGGAACCTTTGCAGGAGGACAGTACAAACACTGGCCTCAGTGTCCTGGGAAACGAAGAACTGCTGTTTGGAGTTCTACCTCAGGAATTTATTTAGGAATGTTACAGAAAGAGCATAACTTGCCTTTACTTATTAACTGATCAGAATTTTAAGCTAGACGCCATAGTTGCCTCAGCTGTAAAAATGGGGCTATCACCTACTTCACAGAGGTGGGTGTTAAAAAGATGAGTATAAGGTGTTTATTAAAAATACAACTAAGCATTGTACAAATATTCTTTTGTCTTTCCTTGGCATTTTCCTGAGGATTAATTTCCTCTACTTCTACTTGAAGTAAAAATCTCATATTAATATTGAGATCCAAGCTTCACAACATACAAAGCTGTACTTATCAAAGCAATACTTACCACCATAGATATTCAAATACTTGTGCAGTGGTGAAGTTGGATATTCTCCAGCTTGTTAAAATAGGTTTTCTCGTATTAATTTATACATCTATATTCTTTAGTTTCAAGAATATTAAAAACAATACACTCTCCCAATGAAAAGACTGAAAGAATACAGTCTCCCAATGAGGCTATATCCTCCTTGAAGTCAATCTGGTAACAGCCAAATAGCTCCATCAGAATTTCAACAAGGGTGTGTTCTACCAAAGAACTCTAGCTAGAGTGCTAGGAAGGACAGAGTAGCCGGAAGCCTTCTTGTACTTACTTTTCCTAGCTCCTTCCTTCTGTGTGAGCCAAGTGGCCTACTGTTTTTCACTGCGACATCTAGTGACCTGTTCTTTACTTCTTCCATGGGAACAAAAAATTCAAATCTTTAAGAAGCAAAAAGTCAAGAAATCAGATTTACATATTTTCATCATTTTTGTTGACAATCCAAAGTATTTCATCCACCCATTTTCCTACTTTTAAAACAGAAGATACAGCAATTGAATGGGCATCTAGAACAGGATTGGCTCATAGCAGACACCCAGTGCATCATTATTATATATAACTGCTGTCCTGTGTTATTCACAAACCCTGGAAGTGTCAGGAGGCTGCGTGCCTCTCTGAGAAGTGCCTTGGATGACTGCTGTGCTTCTTGGTTCTCTGACTCTTCCTTGGCTCCACTCTTTCAGTTGCCCTTCTCACTCTGAACAGTGCCTGCTTATAGGACAATTTCAGCCCCTTTCGAAGTTTTTTTCCTTCTGACCAGCTAAGGGCTCGGGTGCTGAATAGTTAGGTTTGCTGGATTTGCATGGAAAATAATGGTCTCTTCCCGCTTATGCCTGTGGAGTAAGGCAGAGAAATCTTGGTGTACAAGTTCTGCCATGTACTCCCAAGAGGCCTCTGGACTCCTAGAGTTTGTTTTCTTTTTTTTTATTTATTAATCTTTTTATTTATTGAGGTATAATTGACATAACATTAGCTTCAGGTATACAGTATTTGTTTACATTGAAAATGATCACAGTAAGTCAATCACCATACATAGTTGTGTTTTTTTTCTTCTTGTGACGAATTTTCAAGATCCACTCTCCCAGCTACTTTGAGATGTGCAATATAGTATTAACCACCTGCACCATGCTGTACATTGCATCCCCATGACTTACTCATAACTACATTTTTAATTGGATTGTTTGGCTTTTTCCTATTGAGTTTTATTCTTTATATATTTTAGATATTCGTCCCCCATCAGGTACAAGTATTTTCTCCGATAAGGTTGGCTTTTCATTTTGTTGATGTTTTTCCTTGCTGTGCAGAAGCTTTTTAGTTTGATTTAGTCCCACTTGTTTATTTTTACTTTTGTTGCCTTTGCTTTTGGTGTCATAGCCAAAAAACATCCCACCAAGATCAATATCAAGGAGCTTATTTACTGCCTATGTTTTCTTCTAGAGCCTAATCTAGACGTTTATGGTTTCAGGTCTTACATTCAAATCTTTAATCAGTTTTGAATTAGTTTTTGTGTATGGTATAAGACTGTTTTCCCAGTACCATTTATTGAAGAACCTGTCCTTTCCTCATTGTATATTCTTGACTCCTTTGCTATAAATTAACCATACATGTGTGGGCTTATTTCTGGGCTCTCTATTCTGTTTCATTGGTCTATGTGTCTGTTTTTATGCCAGTACCATACTGTTTGATTATTATAGCTTTGTAACATAGTTTAAAATCTGGGAGTGCGATGCCTTGGGCTTTGTTTTCTTCCCTTAAGATTGCTTTCGCTGTTTCATGCATATTTTAGGATTGTTTATTTCTATTGAGTATGCCATTGGGATTTTGATAGGGATTTAGTTGAATCTGTAGATTCCTTTGGGTAGTACAGACATTTTAACAATAAATTCTTTCAATTCATAAGCACAGTCTATCTTTCCATTTATTTTTGCCTTCAATTTCTTTCATTAACCCTTTCAATGAGACGGGCCAATATATCGGCTTTTGCATCTTGGGTGAAAAGTGCAGCGGGCTGATATATCAGCTCATATGTAGACTATAGTTAAAAGCGCTATAATTTATTATATTTTTTCTTGTATGATGTATGACTGAAATAATTACATTTCTTTTTCAGACAATGCAAAAGAATAGTATTATTAACTAATTCAATTTATATAAAACTAAAAAAAACGTAAATGGATATCTAAAACAATAACTTCATAACATTTTTTTCCCTAAGGTGATACAATTTATTAAATTACCCTTCGCATTTCTCGCTAGTACTGCTGGCAGAAGGTAGCACTAAGAGGGTTAATGTCTATAGTTTTCAAAGATAGGTCTCAGTTGTAATGTTTCCTTTCTGATTTTATTTATGTCCTCTTTTTCTTGGTAAGTCCAACTAAAGATTTATCAATTTTGTTTATCTTTTCTATTGTCTTTTTAGTCTATTTCATTTATTTCCACTATGATTTTTTCCTTTCTTCTGCTAACTTTGGGCTTTAATTTTCTTTTTATAGTTCCTTGAGGTATAAAATTAGGTTGAGATTTTTCTTGTTATTCATGTAAGGATTGATCTCTCTGAACTTCCCTCTGAGATCTGTTTCTGCTGTATCCTATAAATTTTGGTATGTTGCATTTCCCTTTTTATTTGTCTCAGGTATTTTGCTTTTTTGATTTCTTTGTTGACCCATTGATAGCTCAATAGAATGTTGTTTAATTTCCATATAATTATGAATTGTCCAGTTCTCTTCTTTTAATTGTATTCTTGTTTCATGCCATTTGGTTGGAGAAAATGCTTGATATTTCAGTCTTCCTAAATATATTAAGAGTTGCTTTGTGGCCTAACATTTGATCTATCCTGGACTGTGTTCCATGTGCACTTGAGAAGAATGTATATTTGGCTGCTTTTGGATAGAATGTTCTGTATACAAGCACTGTCTGGAAAGTAATGTAATACAAAAAATAGAGGCATTTATGGCTGATTTTTTTTTTCTGAACAATCCTCATATATATGTACCTAATCTGGAAGCACCAAAATACATAAGGCAATTACTAATAGACCTAAAGGGAGAAACTGACACATGCAGTTATACCAGGGGAACTGAACACTGCATTGACTGCAGTGACTAGATCACCCAAACAAAGTCAACCAAGAAATGTTGGCCTTAAATGGCATATTAATCAACACTTATAGAGCTTCCCATCCCAGACCTACAGAATATACATTCTTCTCATGTGCTCATTGAACAATATCAAGGATAGACCATATTTTGGGGCACAAATTAGTCTCAAATTTAAGAAGACTGAAATAATTTCAAGCACATTTTCTAACCACAATGGTATGAAACTGGAAATTACAAGAAAGCAATTAGAAAAACCATGACTATGTGGAGATTAAACAACATGCTACTTAACAACTACTGGGTCAAAGAAGAAATAAGAGGTCAAAAGACACATAGAGACAAATGAAATGAAACAAGGAAATGTTTCATACCAAACATGTCATATTCAAACCAAATTTTGGTTACATACCAAAATTTTGGTGATGTAGCAAAAGTGTTACTAAAAGGGAAGTTTTAGCATTACAGGCCTACCTCAAGAAAAATCTCAATCTAACACTACACCTAACAGAACTAGAAAAAGAAGAACAAAGCCCAAAGTTAGCAGAAGAAAATAATAAAAACTAGATCTAGAATAAATGAAATAGAGAAAAAGAAAAAAAAAAAGAGAAATCAGAAATGAAAGAGAAGTTAACATAAGATACCACAGAAATACAAAGGCTTATACAAGAATACTATGAAAGGGTATATGCCACCAAATTCAATAACCTAGAAGAAATGGACAAATCCTTTTAGATATACAGGTGGCCCACAGTAGGTATACAGGATAGTCTATTTGCATTTTATTACATTTATATGTGTTTTAACACTGTTTAATGTTGAAAGTGCTTGAAATGTCTTCCATCAACGTTGCAACATTCCTCAAACCTTTCCAGTACACTGTAGCACACAGTACAGTACAAATTCTGGTCTGTTGTGATGAACTTCATTGATCCAACTGTATACCTGCTTTGGGGCCACTCTGTATAACCTTCCTAGACAGAACCATGAAGACCTGGAAAACCTAAATAGATTGATCACTAGTAAGGAAATTGAAAAACTAACCTAAAACCTCCCAAAACACAAAAGCTCAGGACCAGATGGCTTCACTGGTAAATTCTACCAAACATTCAAAGATTAAATATCTATCCTAAATATCTATCTTTATAAACCAGATGTCCAACCTTTTGGCTTTCCTGGGCCATAGTGGAAGAAGAATTGCCTTGGACCACACATAAAATACAGCTAACTAACGACAGCTGATGAGCTAAAAAAACAAAAACAAAAAATCTCAATGTTTTAACAAAGTTTACGAATTTGTGTTGGGCCACATATTGGACAAACTTCCAAACTGAAGAAGAGGGAATACTCCCTAACTTACTTTACAATGCTAAACTTATTATGATACTAAAACTAGGCAAGGACAACACAAAAGAAAATTATAGGCCAATATGGCTGATGAACATAGATGCAAACATCCTAAACAAAATATTAACAAATTGAATACAACAATATTAAAAGGATAATATACATCACAATCAAGTAGAATTCATTCTAGAGATGCAAGGATGGTTCAACATACACAAATCAAGCAATGTGATACATTGATTGATTTGAAATGAAGGCTAAAAATATCAATAGATGCAAAAAAAGCATTTGACAGTATATAACATACATTTACGATAAACACTCAATAAAATGGGTGTATAAGGAAAGTACAACAACATAAAAAGACCACAGATGACAAAACCTTAGCTAATATACCCAGTGGTAAAAAACTGAAAGCCTTTTATTTAAGATCTGGAAAAGACAGGATGCCACTCTCCTCATTGTTATTCAACATAGTACTGGAAGTCCTAGCAAGAGTAGTTAGGCAAGAAGAAGGAATAAAACTTACACTATTTGCAGATGGCATGATTCTATATGTAGAAAACCCTGGGTTTCGTGAAAAACTATTAGAGGGATCCAAGATGGCGGCATGAGAGGAGAACGCCAATAACTGCCTGGGAAGGGCCTTGTGAACAGAGGGGAACCCACAGGGAAAACCCTGAGAAGAAACCTCAACTAAGAGAGCCACACAACACGGAACAACACACAAAGGTTAGAGAAAAAAGGGGAGAGCGGGAGAGGAAAAGGGAAGCAGCGGTTCGGGGACAGAGACTCGGAGCGTGGCCCGGGGCTGGCAAAAACAAAGGGGGATTGGGGGACGACGGTCACAGTGGAGCTGGATCGAGGGCGGGCTGGAAGCCGAGACCTAGGGAGCGTGGAAGCCCCACAAGACTGTGGACAATTTAACATCCGAACTCAAGGGACAGCACACAGTGCCCTAATCAGATCACAGAGCCTAAAGTGGAGCAGGGACTGGGGAGCAGGGCGGCTGCACTTCCCGGCGGGCGGGGTGAGAGCAGGGCACCAGCCCACAGCAGCTCAGCACCCCTGATTTATGGAGGAGAGTGACTGTGAGGGAGCGCCTTCTGAGGACAGGGCTCTTGGAGTGAGGGCTGGGGCGTGAGTGGGCACAGCTGCATTGCACGTGCTTGGAGTGAATCCGGCGGTCGCGGCAGAGCCGGGAGCGTAGAGTGGCTGCCGCCCGAGCTACGGCCTGTGCGCGCGGGGCTTTCGGTGCCCCACCCACCGGGCCGCCGTGACACCACTGCCAGCGCGCAGTTGGGCTTTTGGTGCCCCGCTCACCAGGCCGCTGCAGCGCCGCTGCCTGTGCAGAAGTGCGTGGCTGGGCTTTCGGTGCCCCGCCCACTGGGCCACTGCGCATCACTGGGTGCGCGCACCGGACTTTCGGTGCCCCGCCCACCGGGCCGCCCCGCAGTGCTGCTGCCTGCTTGCCGGTGCGCTACAGGGCTTTTGGCACCCTGCTCGCCAGGCCACCGCAGCACCGCTGCCTGTGCGCGGGACCGGCTTTCGGCGCCCTGCTCACCGGGCCGCGGCAGCGCTGCTGCCTGCTCGCGAGCGCGCAGCTGGGCTTTTGGCGTCCCGCCCACCAGGCCTCTGGGGCGTTGCGGACCGCGCACGCAACTGGGCTGCCTGCGGGGCCTCCGCAGTGTCATTGCCTGTGCGCGGGACTGCGAAGCCGACCAGGGCCTCTGCCAAGCCCCAGCCCATCCAAGTGCTGCCCTGCGGGCGTGCCTTACAGATACAATTGAAGGAGGGGCAGCCAGGAGGAGGAAAGACCAGAGCTCCTGCGCCCCACCCCCCCTGAACCACCAGCCCCCCTGCTGAAAGAGGAATCTGCTATTGTGTCTCAGGCCCGCCCTAGCTCCTACTCACATGCCCCCACCCCTGGCCACACCTTTACTACCCTGCTATCTAACAGCTAAGACAGCAACCTGAAGTGCCCCAGGACACAGAAACTGTCTGCTTCCCCCAACCCTCTCCCAAAATCTCCTTCTCCCAC
>PVKE010015941.1:0-32708 GCA_004027555.1 Craseonycteris thonglongyai
AAAAAAAAAATAGAAAAAAATAAAACAACCCAGAAAAAAATAAAAAATAAATAAATAAATAAAATAAAAAAAAAATCACTGTCTTTTTTTTCAATTATTCTATTAGGACAATAGAAGTCCCAGGTCTCCTTGCCTTATACTAAATGTACATGTATTTGGTTTGGAGGATTTATTTAAACCAAATCTCATTTAAAACATATTCCCCATATCGTTTCATGCATACTATCCATATAGTTTAATGTGACATATAATTATTGAGGGAGAAAGGTAGAAAATGTGTATCTTCAATGTGCCAGGTACTTCCCATAGGACCTCACAAAACCTCATGAGGTAAAAGTAGTGTTACCTCTTGTCACCTCCATCACACTGGGGAGTGAGCTGATGCTCAGAAAGAGGCCTCAAGGCTTTGAGCTTTGGTCAGTGAAGAGCAAAGCTCAAACCTTTTTGTTTCCCCTCACTGCTCTGATAGCAGCCTACTGTTTTTTCAATAGCAATGTGACAAGTGTAAATTGGTCAAAATTGGGCATTTGGTTAAAAAATACATATTTCCAAGTTTTAGTAATTCTGATGTACTTCTGGGCAAAACAGAGCTTAAGACACTGTTAATCCTTTCCTAGAATTATAGAGTTCTCCCCATATTTTTGCTTCTAAATTTTTTTCTCTCTTGTTTGTGACTTAAAAATGTTGAAATAACCCGAGTGTTCAGCAAGTGGGTTAATAAGAACATATTTAGATTCCAATGTAAAGATTTCTTTGAATAGAAATGGCATTTATGCCTTTGTAACGTGATTAGAAACCAAACCAGATGAGCACAGTTTACAATGAATGAGAAAAGCATTTACACCAAACCAAAGCCTGCCCCAATCCTCCCCTCCACCAACTTAATTTTAGTTTTCACTGTTTTTTGTTTGTTTGTTTGTTTGTTTGTTTTTCCTATCAAAGCAATACCTACTCACTACAGAAAACACAGAGCGAAGAAGCTAGGAAAGAATCCATTATCTACGCATTCATACACAACTACTTTTAATCTCCAAATGCATATTCTATCAGGTCCATCTTATATATATATAAATGAATTATTATTTCTCAACAAAGCAGACTGTTACTATACAAAATATTCTACAATCTATAATTTAAGTAACCCAGCATTTATAGTTTTTCAAAATAAACCATATTTCTAAACATGTAGTGTACTCCAACATATTACTGTTGCTAATGGTAGAGAGAATAAACAGTTGCCTGCAAATTTATTAAGAGACCAACAATAAAATAGAAAAAAAATATTTAAAATTCTGAAACTAAATTTAAAAAGGCTTAAAAATGTGAAAAATTTGCAATACTGCTCTCTAATGCTCCCAAAATACTAATATTTGAACTAACTGGTAGAGAGCAGCAATTTTCAATCAACTCATTACAATGTTTAATGAAGTTAATGCAGGAGTTAAAGAGCTGAATACAAAAAGCTTAATAAAATGTCTTTCTGCTAATAATAAAAAGCTTAATAGATAAAATGATTTCATGGTTGTTTCCAGAATTTAAGGATTAGACTAAGAAATGTGGTTTAGACAAAAAAAAAACAACTGAGGAGGAATAGCTAGGGTGCTGTAAACTGAAGTTCAAAAGAAGGCAATCTTCAAAACAACACTGCACTGTGAGCATGAAAGCAGAAAAATTCCGTTTGTGGAGAATTCTGAAGGTCAAATGGCCAAGATTCTTCAACAGATAAATTATAAGAATTAAAATTAAAAGACCAGAGCATAAATTTATGAATTAAAGGACATTCCACAATTTTTCAAATGGGTAAGACGTTATGTCTAGGAATGCATACTTGTTGGTTAAGCTATAAAAAGTGCAAGAAAGTAACTAGTATCAAAATCAGTGGAATGGTTATGTATAGGAAAGGAAGAGGCGATAATTAGGATGGGACACATAGGACATGTGTTTTTGGATGACGAAAACATTGTATTTCTTCATTTGAATGGTGGTTCCAAGCATACAAAATGATAGCTGGGTGTTCTACATCAATCCCTCCTAATCTGAAACAGAACCAACCAACCATCATGGGGTGTCAGCCTCAGGAATCATCAGAAGCCCCAGGTGAAGGGGATGGAGAATGGGGAGAGAACCCTGTGCAAAATCCCTGAACGGGAGGGGAGGCTATTTTTTAGTTTTATTGTGTCTTGGGTGCCTGCCCCTTGCCATATCCGTTCTTCCAAAGTGGGATGGGATAGGGGTACCACCCTCAGACCAATAGAGCAGGACTTCTAGAGAAGAACTATATCAGGTGTGGATACAGGGAAGGGAGGGGGTCTCAGGGACACTCAGCAAGGTGATCAGAGCTTGTGAGGGGAAATCTCAAAAGCAAGCAGAGATGTCCTTCAAGACAAAAATGGATTTCCCCACATGGAAGGGAAAGGCAAAGCTGCAGGCAGATCCTGGAAAAAGAGGCCAGAAAATCCCTCTCCTCAGTCAGAACACTGAAGAAGCCACGAGAAATTAGAAGGACAGGTGATCATGACACTGCCAAGGATTAAGGTTAAAGGTTATTCATTCCACATCTATTCCTACAGAATGGTGATTAAAAAAAACTAAACAAAAACATAACAGTTCTTGTTCCTGGAGCTAATTCTGCAAGCAAAGACAGGATCTTCAACAGTCGCCACCTTGAGAGCACGCCAAGTATAATACAAACACAAGCCAATTAGGAAACACTTATAACTTCGGCATTCCAATTACCTCATTAACCTCTTCATCCAGCTTCCAGAATACACAGAGTAAGTTTATTTATGGTGATCCTACCACCTGCCTGATGTCCTCGTACTATGTTGTATATTGTTCCTAGTCTTCAGAATAATTCTAAATTATGGGTGTTTTCATCCCTGCTTTACAGATAAAGCAACAAAGACTCAGGGGATGTTATGTATCCAGAGAATCAGAGTTGGAGCAGGCTGTAGGCCAGAGTCTTTGCTACGCTTTCTTGTCCTTCCTCTGTTCCCAAAGTTGTGCCCAAAGACCAGCTATGGACCATTGTGTGCCTGCCTGCTCCCACGGCACTGCCTCTTAAATGAACCCATCTGTCTTGACCTAAGAGGAATGTGACCACTGGTACACCTGCTCCCAGAGGAAGAAGGTTCACTGGACATGCTGCCCTTTCCCCTCAGAAAGGCCAAGCTGCGTGTCCTTCCTCACAACCAGAGGTGTCTGCCCCAGGGCAAAGCACGGGTTCCTGCCCCGAGGAAAGGGCTGTGCAAGCCTGAGGCCGGCCATGAGTTCTGACCTTGACACACCAACTGTCTTTCCTCCCACCTTCCCTCCCAGAAGGGAAGAGGAAAGAGCGCTGTTCAGAGCTGCATTCCAGAGGCATTCTTCCTGTGGTCCCTGCACAGGCAGGCAAAGGATGCTGGGGACTGTGCACATTCAACATTCCAACTCAGGCCAGGAGGTAGGGGTTAGAGTTGTGGGCTCTGGAGTTAAAGCACCTGGGTTGAAAGTTCAGTGCGAATAGTCACCCTCTCAAAGCCTGAATTTGATTAAAAAAAAAAAAGGCACTAATAGTTTCCCTTCCATTGACTTATTGGTGATTGCTGATTAGAGAAAATTAAATAAGTTAGCGCTTGTATCTCAGCATAACAGATACTAAATGCTCAATAAACATTAGCAGTTCTAGACTAAATGAGGGAAATCTACTGGGTGATTAATTTTACCTGCAGTGGGTTTCATTAAAATGATAATAAAAATGAGTAAATTAAAAGTGAAAAGTTTACAGATAGAAAATAGAAAGATAAAGAAGGACCAAACAAACAGTATGCATAAATTTTGTTCCTGAATGTCATGGTTTTAATTTTATTACAAGATACCATATTTATGATAGAATATAAAAACCAACTTTTCAACAGAAAAAAAAATTTTCCTCCCTCCATTAAAACCTAAAATTTGTTTCCATTTTAATAATATTTCAACAAGAATCAAAGCTGAATAAAATAACAATGACTTTCAGGCTGAGTTATGTGGAAGGTTTGTGTTATTATTTCAAACCATAGGGGGAAATATTATTACAGGATAAATATTTTTTTACTTTAGCAGCATTAAATTTTGAATCTGAAGTAATTAATTGCTTAAACTTCTTGCTGATGTACTGTTACAAGGTCATAAACTGTATCAAAGCATGAACAGTAGACTAAGTATTCTTTATCAGGGGCAGGATTCCCTATGATGTTATTACATAATGTATAATGTGTAACAGATATTTGACAACAGAGTTTGTTTAACACAGGCATATCATTTAACACTCACATCAAATGTTACCTTACATGATCTTGTCACCCATACTTGGAAATTTACTGAGTCTTACAGATATATATCCTGTATTCTTTTAAGATGCCACAGCAAACACTTGGCACAATTAGGTGTTATTAAACATGTTATTGCCTTATCACCTGCTCAAGAACAACAGCAGCCCTAAGCTTTTTGGTATGCTCTGGAATTCAGGTTTAAAGTTAAATTCTGCACTTCTCTACTCATATACAGCAACTGTTGCAATCTTCACAAGCTACAGGCATGCCTGGTTATCAGGACACTTGCTTAATTTAGGAAGAACAGCTACTTTTTAAGTTTCTATCAGAGTTCTAAAGGATATATGACTTTAAAACAGAAAGTAAGATGAAAAACAAAGCAAGCAAACAAAACAGTGAAAGGCTAAGGTAGTTAAATAAAATTGTTCTGCCCATTGTTGCCTCAGGTAAAAAAGCCTGACATATTATTAGGAACTTTTTAAATCAACAATCTAATTTATACTTCTCCATCAGTTCTCAAACAGCCAGTGTTTTGAATCACAGCAGGGGAAGCCGGGATGGTTCAGTGGGTTAAGCACTTACATTGCAGCCCCAGGGGATCGAGGATCGAATCCCGGCCCTGGCCCATGTGGACCCATATGCTGAACTGGGGAGTGCCCCCAGTTCAGCTCTCACCGGGGTGAGACCCCGGCCCAGTTCTTGCCCTGTGCAGCCCCGCCCACCTGTGGAATGAAACTATGTGGAAAAACCAATGATATGCAGCTATGGAGACTGTTCTGGGCCCTCCCCCTTCTCTCTGTCTCTGTATCTCTCTCTCTCTATCAAAAACAATAAAAATAGCATCTTTAAAAAAAATGAACTACAGCATGTGCTGACCCCAGGAACACAAAAGTAATAATTTTACAATAAACTCCAGTAGTTTAAAGTGCCTTTTTTTTTCTGCCATATAATGAAAACAATAGCAATACTTTAAAAATACACATTTTTTTGAAGAGGATCCAGGGTAATTATGGTGGGAACATTCCCTAGGATGATAAAAGGAATACAGGAAGTTTCTTGCAGCACAACAGTTCTTGCCCTGCCAACTCCTGTGCAGATCTGCACCCTGAACTTGACTGATGGGCCAGAAGCCGCGCCAGGCACCTGCCCTGCAGCACCTGCGACGCCCAAGCCCCCAGAGAGCTCAAGCTTCACGCAGCCTCATTACGCAGTGTTCAGTACAGCCCGAAAGGGTTATGGATGAACGAGGAGTTATTCCTGGAGGAGCGCTCCTCCCAAAAGACCAACCACGAACTTGATAGTGAAAATGCTCAAATAGCCACAGTAACCTTTCAAAGCAGAACTTCTTCACCAGGGGGACACGAAGGCAGATAAGAAATCCAAGTTTGGAGTAGATATCCAGAGAACTGACTCTGGGTGGTGAGCACACAATGCAATACATAGACGATGTCATGTAACACTGTACACCTGGAAACTACAGAAATTTTACCAACCAGTGTCACCCCAATGCATCTAACAATTGAAAAACAAAGAAAGAAAAAAGGAAGAAAGAAGGAAAGGAAAGAAGGAAGGAAGGAAGGAAGGAAGGAAGGAAGGAAGGAAGGAAGGAAAGAAGGAAAGAAGGAAGGAAGAAAGGAAGGGAAATCCAGCTTGAAATTTTCACCAAATAGCCGAACGAGTATGTGAAGGCGAATTTGAATGCGAAAGAGGTCCAAGTATTCCTTCACTGAGACCCGTCCCTCACAAAAGCTGGTCTTACAGTAGGACCAAGGGACGCCTGAATTATAGTCACTTCGAGGACTTCTGCAGCCACAGTGACTTCTTTAAGCAACTAACCTCCAGGGCCCCCGCCCTGAGTAGTTAGCGCACCCCTCACTGGATAAGATCAAGGTGGCCTTGTAGGGCCAGTCTGTAGAGTGATGCTCTGCACGGCCCAGCGTAGAAGCAAAATCATCTTTCTTCCCGGGGCGGCCCCTCTGCTGTGTGGGGGACACCCGCAGCAGCGCACCCAGCCGCTTTCTCAACAAATCTGCACAGTGCGCGCTGTGCTCAGCCCCTTTATACGTTGACTTGCTTCATTCTAAAAATAGCTCTAAAGGTTCCGAAAAGGGTGCAAAGGATTCTAGGAATGGGGGACTTCCTGCCCACCCACGTCGCCTTTCAGGGAAATAGCCCTCCTCGTCCCACGGCCACCAGCGCCAGGGCGATTAAAACGCGCGTGGGGCGCGTAGAGACCCAAGGCGCCGCCGAGCGGGGCTGGTCGTTACCGTCCCCCGTGCGCTCGCGGTCCGCGTCGCTGCTCATCGCGGCTCCCACACGCCGGGCTGCCCGGGGCGCCGCTCCCCAGGTCTGGAGAGCTGCGGTTGCTGAGGCAGCGCCGCCCGCTTGGGGACCCGCGGGCGCTGCCAAGCGAGGGAGCCGAGGCGCTGGGCGCCAGCCTCCTGAAGACACCGGCTCTCTATTAATACTTGGCGGCGACTGGCTGCAGGCCACTGACTTGACCCAGGGCCAGGTCCGCCTGCCCTGGCTAGGAAGGTGTGGGGACAGTCATAGAAGCGTAGGTAATTTGCCTGGGTAGGAAGAGGCAGCCCTCCTAGGATAGACACTGGGAAGGCGGGGGGGAGTGAGCCTCGGCTGTCACTTGCCCAGTGGCCAGCTTTTTGGAGGAACCACCTGGCAGGGTCTGATCTGGCCTGAGAAGCCCTAAGCTAAAAATGATGCCTGCTCCAGGCAACCAGCTCAGAGAACCTCCGTTAGGGCATCTGAGGTGAACAGGATCCTACCCATTCATTCAGTCCCGCCTTGACATTTAAGAGTTCTACAAGACAAGTCCCTTTCCGGATCAGATTTCAGACTCTTGCCTCTGCTCTATTCCGAGTTTAGAGGAGGGAAAGGGGCAGGCACTTTGTAGCTAGGTGGTCATGAGCAAAAGAAAGCGGTGAATTCGAAAGGTGACATATTTGTTTGGATTTTAGACTAAGCTTTTTTCAACACTGTGTTTCTTCCAACAAGCTCGGAAGTTGGGTGTTAGCCATGTTCCGATTGTAAATTTAAATTTAATCAGTGAGTGCTTCTGTTTTGTCATTCCTCCAACAAGCGTTATGTTTAAAGTTAAATTCCCTAAAGAGCTTTTATCTTAGGCTGTTGATATGATAGGAGCAATCAGTTAATGCTATTCCAAAGCACATTTACGACAACTACATTAGGGAACCACATTTGTAATCCAGATCCTTCAACAGGCTGGAAAAAAAAAAATCCTGGTTTACTTTTGCACAGAGCCTAGTGCCATTGCTTAGCAGGTGAATTATTTCCTCTGGTTACCATAACTACAGTCCTGATATCAGTGAAGATGGGGCAGACCTTTTCTCTCAAATTAGAATTGACTATTTCAAATATGCCTACAAGTGAAGTTATTTAAAATACTCAAGTTGAGACCTTGCAGACCAATTTTATGAAGTTTCTGAGATACCCTCCCACCTACGTTTTTGTATCCAGTTTCACCAAAGGACTGAGGTCTAGTGATAAAAGCACAAATAAAAATGTCAGGGGTTAACCTTTGATAATTCTATTTAAATATACTGAAGGTATACACTCTGGCAAGTTTTTCATTTTTATTTTTTTAGCATGATAATAAGTGAATGCTCTCTACCCCAGCACAGTTTAGTGACTGGGGTCAGCTGCTGTTCAATTAGACATCTCTCTGTGTAAGTCCAACCCGCTGGGACCACAGTGCTTTACAGAAATGTCAACTTACAGATGTGGGCCAGGAACCCTGCTGCTCCCTCCCCTCCCAGCCCCAACCAGGGATTATCCATTCAGAATTTCTTAGACTGAAAAGCAGAAACTGCTGTATGAGCGCACATCTTCCTGGCTTATCTCAACTTCCATATTTATTCCTAAACAAAGGCCTTGTGTTACATTCTTTCTTGCTTTTATTCTTCAATTACTGGGCAGTTCCCCTGTGGCAGCTACTAGAAAATTAAAGAAAAAATTTGCTCTGAGAAAACTTTAGTGTACTGAGAGAGACAGGCTTAGAGCCAGCTAACCTCTCTTAGATATTTTATGTTCCATGGAACACATGGGGCATTGAGGGGCCACAGCCCAGGGAATGGCTAATTCTGTTTGAAGGGTTAAGAAATGTTTCCAACCAGAAGTGACAATTTTCACAAAAGACAGTTGATATCATTTTTTTAAACACATTATGAACTAGGCACTCTGACAAGGGCTTTCTATACGTTGTCCCTCCTATGATCCTTATAAGAATGGGAATTATTGCTGTTACCTTTTTACAGATAATCTAACAGAAGCTCAGCTTCAGTTACCCGTCCACAAACCGAGGTGAGGATTTCCAGCCCCATGATTGGGATGCAGCTGTCTGTAATCACAAAGCCTGGGCCCAGTTTCCCCATTGGACCATACTGAATAGCAGAGACACTTTCCACAATCTGTAGTAAGAGATTTTCACCAAAAGTTTTCAGAAAAACTGGTCTTTAGCAACTAAAAAAATATTTGAAAACTGAATACAAGCTTCTCATGTTGATGAAGTAGAGGAAATAAGGTAGAGTGTCAGTTTTCCAGGCAGAAGGACCAACGTGGGCAAAGTGTTGGCACCTGACCCAGCGTCAATAATTGGGGTCAGCGTTTCTCAGAGAGGGTGAAGTGGGAGCTGGGGGTGTCCAGAGGTAAGGGTAGAGGAGGGTGCAGGCCCAAGTCCTGAGAGACCTGTGGACCACGTTTAGATGCTTAGGCTTTCTCCTGTAGGCACTGACGACCCAGGAAAGGATTTTCATTGGAGACAGATGGAGTGAGGGGTGGCCAGAGGGTGAAACCTGAGCCGGGGAGACCAATAGTAACAATCCAGGTGAGAGATGGCAAACGCTGCCACCAGGGCAGGGACAGTAAGAACTGGGAGGAGTGACAGGCAGGAGCTAGTAAATGGAAGATGTACGGTGGGCAGGGGCCCCTGTCCGCCTTTTCCAGAGCTGAAGCCACAGCCCAGAATGTCAGGCACAAGCCAGGCATTGAATGAAGAGTTGTTAAATGAAGGCTCCACAGGGCTCATGTCGTGACTACTTGAGAAATGGTAAAAGAGTGTCCAAGGGCTGTCTCTTCTTATAGTGTTTTCCAGAACTTTCTAAGTATTAGACTTACCAAAGGCACTTGCTACAAATATGGATTCCTAGCACCTTCTCTTCAAATCCTAAGTTTCTGGTAGGAACCCAAAATCTATACTTTTAACAAGCACTATTGATTAGTGGTGAGAAACTAATTATTAATTTGGGTAATCCTGCAAAGCTGGTGAAATACTGTTAGCAAGGAGGACAGAGGGCTGTGCATGTCAGTGGAGGACCATGATGAGACCAGGGCACTTGCATGCCTTCTTCTCTGCTTTCTAGAACTCTATTGAGGCAGTCACGTTTGTACACTAGAGGACTTACATCACGGTTACTTACGTCATGTAAAGAAATAAATGTCTATATTGTAAGCAGTATGGCTCCCACTTGCTATTAGCCCCTGGATAATACGCTAAATTTTCTGGAAACCCCACCATTGGCTCATACTTTGGGTTTGAGCAGAAAGGCAGCAGAAATGCCTTTGTAATGTCCCTTCTTAGGGTGTGATCTGCAGACCAGCACCGGTCTGGGAGGTGCTCAGAACTTGTCCATGGAAAGGTACACACAGCAAATGGGGGAGTCAGTTAGAAACTTTAAGAGCCACAGCCTCGGCACTATTGACACCGTGGACCTGGTGACTGTGATGTGGGCTGCTCTGTGCACTGCAGGATGTTCAGCGGCATCCCTGGCATCTACCCACTAGATGCCAGCAGCATCTCCTCCCCGTTTTGACAACCGGACTTGTCCGCTTTTGCTTTGTAGCAATGCTGAGAGCAGCCAGCACTGGGTTCTCCACCCTGCAGGGAGAGTAAGCAGAGGTCTTGTGTTTCCAGGACAGGTGAGGGTTTTTAGGGGAGGGGTTGGGCCAACACAGAGATAAACCCTAAAATTCTTGTGACAGAAAGGCCTAGGTCAGAGGACACACACTGCCCAGCCAGCGGCTGAATTTGGGCCTACAAACAGGTTTTATTTGGCTCCCACATTCATATTTTAAAATCAGTTATCAAATTATTTCTCATCAGATATCCCACTTCCAGCAAGTCTTGACAAATCAGAACTGTTTGGCCCTAGTGGGCCTGCCTTGCCTCACAGTGTCAATCAGCCGAAATGGAGAAGCAGCTCCTGTCCTTGCCCTCTGCTTCTACCTGACACAGCCTACTCTCTGGAACATGTGGGCATGTGGGTGGCAGTGCCTGGCCTAAGCATACAAACCAACTAATCCGGATGTGCAGAGATACAAAGAGGACAGAAAATTGGGACTTTGAAGGTGGAAGGAGATGGGGCCAGGGACTCCCTAAACCTGGGTGAGGGCAGGTCAGAGGTTCAGGATGGATGCAGTAACGAGGTCCTAGGCCATGGAGACTGGTAGGTTTCAGAAGGGGCTGGCTGTGCAGGCCCTTGTATAGAGGGGGACAGATGGCCCACACAATCTTGACCGCTTCCCTAGGGGCTGTTTCCAATGCTTCCCATCTACCAGGGCAGTGACGACCCTCACAAGCTGGCATGTGGGACCCTCTCCCATCACCAAGTACTAGGTCTTGTAAGACTTAAGAATCCCCTACTAGAGCATGCCCAACCAACCTGGCCAGTGAGTGCTACAGCCAAACTTAATGGATTAAAAAAACAAGTAACTGTGACATTGATTGCACGATGAGTGCCAGGGAGCAATTGCCATCTGTTAGAGAAACACTTAGTGAGCATCTACTGCAGGCCCTGAGGCTACAAAGACAGAGCAGGCAAATCAATGGCCTTTGCTCTGTGATGCTCTCAGCTGAGGGAGGAAGATATAGATGTGTGAAAAGATAATCAGGACACGTTGGGTGAATGCTATTTCAGAGACATGACTCAACTCCAAACAGCCAAAGCATAAGTACCTTAGCCCCTGCCTGGAGAAACTGGGACTCCTCAGAGGAGGGGGCTTAGACAAGGAGGCAGAGTTTACCGAATGAGGAAAAGAAGTCCTTAACCAGAGGAATCAGCTTGTGCACATCAAGAAGCCTGTGAAATAAAATTATTTCAGGTGGCAAGAACAGAGGGGAGAGGAGTGAGGTGGTGGAGACCAGAGAAGAGAGTTGGGATGAAGTACTGTCTTCAAGTCAAGCTGTTCAGACTTGAGCTTGCAGGCTGAATACTGACTCAATGAAAATATGACCTTATCAATTTTGTTTCTATGAAAGTCAAATCTAGTGACACATTAACGATAGGTTAGGCAAGAAGAACTAGAGAAAGACTAGTCCTGAGGCTATTTACTCACCTGAAGTAAGTAAGGCAGAGGGAAGCATTTTCCAGAAAGTTCAGGACTTGCATTAAACATGGAGGTGAGATAGAAGGAGTTAAGAATGACTCAGCTTTATGACTTGGGAGACTGGTAGATGATAAAACTATCAACAGAAATTTAAAAAAAATAAAGAGCTAAAGGAATTTTGGAGGAATATACATAAATAATGAGATGTCTGGGATAAGTATGAAACAACTATGGGACCCTCAAGTAGATATTATTCAAAAGATGCTTTAAAATAAGGGACTAGAATTTCAAAGAGAACGAGAATAGAACAGACATTTCACAAATGGCTGATGAAGCCACATGAAGGCTGACACTACCAAAAGATGAAAAGAAAACCCAGAAAGAGCCTTGGGGAGCCCCCAAATTTAAGGAGGAAACAGAGGAGAGGATCCAGCAACAGGAGAAAGAAAAGACCACTGGAGAAGTGGGGAAAGTAAAGATTAGAGCAACAGAGGCAGAGAGAAGGAGAGTCAAGAAGTGGTCAGCCCTGCTCCCTGCACAGGACATGCTGAAAATAGCCAAACGACTATGCATGAAGAGGCAATAAGAGAGTTGGTCAGAGCCACATCAAGGAGCTGGGGGTGGCTTGTGCCAGAATGTAGTGATCTGAGGCGTGAACTTTGGGTTTGTGGAAATAGAAATGGCAAAGGTAGGCCATTAATTTTAAGTTTGATGTGAAAGCTAAGGAGAAACTTAGGCTAGAAGCATGAGGTCACCTACAGTTGTGGTATTTCAGCTTTTTCTTGCTTTTAGACTGGGGATGTCCTGAGGGAAGGACCTAGAGTAAAGAGACAGGCTGACAATACTGGAGAAAGGGAATTCTGGGTCACGCTCCAAGTGAGGTCGTAATCTGGGATGAGGGAAAGAGCACAAGCCATTTTTAGAGGAGTGATCAGAGCGAAGCTGACTTGAGGGGCCGACTCATGAGAGACCTCATATTTGCAGGTATGGCTGTGAGGAGCAGGGGAGACCACCCCTGGGGATACCTGGTAAGCCCCAGCAGGCTGACGGGGCCTTCCCCTGAGCCCACCAAATCAGGGTCTCTGGGAGATGGACCCCAGAACCTGAAATTTAAACCAGCACCCCGGGGACCTCCATGTAAGAAAGGCTGCGAAGTAACAGGAAAGAATGGCTCCTCTGAGGCCAAATTGCCTGAATTCAACTCTTATCTCTGCCACCAACCAGGTATATGATCTTGGGAAACTTGTTAAATCTCTGTGTGCCTCAGTTTCCTCTTCTAAAAAATGGGGTTGATGGTACCTATTGCAAAGGGGGTTCTGGTGACAAATCAATGAGCTAATTTATGGAAAGCTCTTACAACAGTGCCCAGCACATAGGAAATGCATGTGAAATATGAACATGCGATGTTTTTATCTTACACCTTCTATCATAATAGTGGTTGGTTTATAATTTGCCCACAAATCACTTGGGACCAATCCACTCCAGAGATCGGATGGAGTGGGTCTTTGGTGGGCCCAGGAGTCTGCATTTTAGACATGCACCTCCTCCTCAGGTAATTCTGGTGCAGCCGGGCACCAGGACCGCACTCGCAGAACCGTGTTCTGCAGGATTGAGTGCAGGCTGCCTGTGACTCATCCCCAGCTCTTGTCCCCACACATGGGAGGGTCAAGGTGGACAAGAGGCCCATGGCCCTCACAGAGTAGGCGATGACAAGAAAACAGGTTGCCAATTAGAGCTCATTGTGGAGATTTTTAAAACCACTTTTGCTTTAAAAACCCTTGACTCAAACTGCTTTCACCCACAGGAGTCATTTGTCTGCCTTACTTGCTACTGGAGGGGTGGGGAGGTAAGCCCTTCAAATCGAGATAGATGTGTAAATGTGGGAGGTACCTTTCAGAGACACGAAGCTGTTTTTTGGTGTATTTCTAGCACAGCATGACTGTGAATGCTGCTTTCAAACCTGACTTTATAAAAAACCAAGAACTGTAAGAAATGTAAATGGGCTCAACAAACCAAACATTTTCTTTCAATGGGTCGTGGTTCTACAATTTCAACTTGAATACTCAACACAAGGAACGGTTATTTATTTTCCCAAATGAAAGTAATAGAAAAGTGATTGGCAGTGAAATTAAGATTCCTCAGACAACTCTCTGTAAAGAAGGTAATTGAAAAGGAGAAGCCAGGTGTCAGGTGTCCTGTGTGCCATACAAATGAGGTTTCTCGCTCAGTTTTGTTTTTTTGGCAGGGGTGGGGGGACAGGGGTTAGCAACTTTTCACTGACTGTGAGAGCTGGCTTTAAAGTTGTTCTGGGTGACAAAAGGGCAGCTTGGGCCCTTCTGCTGAGGAAAAGCGGCAGCTATTCCCCAACCCAGAGCAGATTCATAACTATTTATCAGGGATCTCAGGATTTTTTGTTAAAAACGTAGTCTTGCTGCCTAAAAGGCTTCCATAATTATTGACCTGAGGTTGCAAATGGGCTACCTGAAAATGTAGCTGGCTCACAAAGCTATTGTCTTTGGCCTGCAGGGTGTTTTAAAATTTTCTAAATAGTTGTCACGTTCTTTTTTCTCAATTGAGGGTGTTCACGTTAAATTCAGATTTCAAGCTCTTAAAAAAAAAATGTGGGGCCGTGACTCATATCCCTGCATGATTGCAATGAGGAGCCAAGTACCTAGGGCTCCCTTTGCGTAGCAAAGGATTCTCTGAACTAACTGCTCTGGGTCTCAATTTCTGCATTTGAGAAGCAGGGACAATGACATCTGGTGTAGAAAGCTGCAGTGCAAGAAGTAGCTGATTTGTGTCAAATCCTAGTGCCAGGCACATGACTGGTCAGAGTCTCCACCGAGCCCCGTTTATTACAATTCCTCCCAGGCCCTCATATGCATTTGCCTTGGTGACCCAGGCAAAAGACAGTAAATTCAGGAATTTCTGGAAAGCAAAGGAAATTGAAGGAAGCTAGTATCTTCCTGCTCAAATGGCTGGCCCCAGGGAACTTAAGACCTGAGGAGGACCAAGGTGCATCCACTGAGAAAAAGCAGTGACGAAGCCAAATGGGTAATAATATGGTACAGAGCTCAGAACACCTTCCTTGTTAAACTTTGTAGCGCAAGTCTGAAGCTTTGGGATTTTTCCTCTTGTTTATCCTCTCTCTCTTCTCCTGTGGTTGTGAGTAGTAAGAACCCTTAGAAATCCTCAGACTATTTTGGATGTGTTTAAGAAGTCAATAAAAAGCTCAAGACAAGATTGTTTCTGAAAAACGCGCAGAAAGTTGCGTAGCGTCCGTTGTGTGAGGGGAGCTCGGGCCTCAGCAACCAGACAAGGGAGAAAGGCCTGGGGGAAGGTGTGTGTGCACAAGCAGTGGCAACTGCACTGCACTGCCACCAGGCCTGACCTATCCGACGAGGCTGGCTTTTCTGTTCCTCCTTCTGTTCACCTGTCTCTGCCCTGCCCTTTGTCCCAGGGGGCTGGTCTGTAAGGACTGACTCGTTGGGCTTCCTGGTTCTCTGGTGTCCAGCTGGATTCAGCTGATGAGGGGCTTTGGTGGGAGCTAGGAGAGGGTAAATGTGATTTCCTGTGCTCCCCTTCTGTGGGTTCACCTCAGGTGCTTGTGTCTCCCCTCCAGGGACCCCCATGGCTCCTGCCTGCCACGTGGCCCTCTCCCCATAGCTATTCTCTCTGAGTGCCAGTAACTGCTCTCCTACTTTGCCTCCTCAGGCAGATTAAGAGATGACAAAGGGTCCCCACCATCTGCTGGCACCCCTGAGAACAATCCCTATATAAAACTCTCAGGCGCCCAGCGTGAATGTGGCGTTGACTTCTCTCCAGGACCCTGACTGGTGACTGTGTCTATTCTACAATATCCATTGCCACTTATATGTTACTTTCATTTAAGAATAGGCCTTCCAAATTTTCCTGAACCATGTTTCTTTGGATAAGTTATTGGATTTGATTTCATCATTATCTGATAAGCAATGCTCAGTCAGTTGTAAAAGGTACATTAACTAATGTGCTAATCAAAGTATTTAATGTTAATAGTAAACATTTTTTAAGTAATAATATTAATCAATAAGAACTTTTGCCTACCATTACCTTGAAGTAATAAGAAAACAGAAATGCTCCATCAATGGATGAATGGATAAAGAAAATGTGATATATGTACACAATGGAATACTATTCAGCCTTAAAAACTTGTCAGCCTTTTGCCATTTGCAACAATACAGATGGACCTTGAGATCATTTGTCAAGTGAAATAAGTCAGATAGTAAAAGATAAATACAGTATGATTTCATATGTGGAATCTAAAGCAAACAAACAAAAAAGAAACCTGTGTTCATGGACCAGAGCATTAATTGATGATTGCCTGAGGCAGGGGATTAAGGGCCGGGGGTCGGTGAAATGGGCAAAGGAGGTCAGAAGGTACACATTTCCAGTGATAAGAGGAATAAGTCAAGGAAATGTAATGTACAGCATGCTGACTACACTTAATACTGTACTGCATATTTGAGGGTAGCTGAGAGGGTAGGTCTTGAAGATTCTCAACACAAGAAAAGAAATAGTTTTGTAACTGTGTATGGTGACAGGTTGGGTGGACTACTGAGGTGATCACTTTACAATATATAAATACTGAATTATTATGTTGTATACCTGAAACTAATATAATGCTATACATCAATTGTACCTCAGTAAAAAAGAAAGAAAGAAAAAGTAAAAAATGCCTCAGTGCTTGCACATCCTGTCCTGCCTTGGCCACAAGGGTTTTTCCCTGTCCTCCCAACCACACAGCCCCACATCCCAGACCACAGAGCTCACGTATTTGGATTTTCATGTATAAGAAAGAGTTTCTACGTAGTTGAAAGTGAAGGAAATTCTGTCGAGAAGGAGAGAATGATCTTGCTAGTAAAAGAATGGAGTTGCGTTCTCCACGGTGGTAGCCACAGCCCACATGGGGCTACTGAGCAGTTGAAACGTGACTGTTCAGAATGGAGATGCATCTAAGGTATGCCTGTATCTACCTCTGCTTCAGAAAAGTCAGCTGTGGCTTGCACCCTGTAAAATTATTAACCAAAGAAGGACAAGAACAGCCACAGAATTTAATGAAGAGGCAGAAATATGAGGGAGTTAAGAGCAAATAATGTGCTAAGGTAAGATAGTAACTATGTCAAGGATAAAGACACCTAGTGGGAAGCTGCAGAATTCTGAAAATCTGTCTGAGAAACAGCTTAGTAATTAAATCAACACTTAGTCAACCTACCTAATTAGTATGACATATAGAAGGTACGTAACACTCAGAATTATTTTTAAAATCCAACATTTGCATTTTGTAAATTCCTCTTAAATTAATAGGTGGGATCACACAACTGAGAGCTCACCTAATTCAATGGAGGATTACGAACATGAAGTGACAAAGTCACACAGTTAATTAGTCAGGACACAAATTAGGATTCAGATCTTTGAACTCTTATTTATTTTATTCTTAAATAGGGTAAGACCAAGAGCCAGGAGTAGGCATCCACCTACAGAACCTCAAGTTCTAGAAAACCAGTAAGGCGCATCTCTTAGCTACGAAGTTTAGAGTTCCAATTTAATTTTTGCTGTTATCATTAAGTAGCTTGTAAATACAAATTACAGTAGTAGACTCAGATTCTCTATCAGTTAGAATCTGTCCCCAGAGTAATTAGCAATCAGAGCCAGTACCTTGTGGTACCAATAGTGGTGGCAATGGAGGGATATGGGAAAGGTAGTGAGCTGAACTCTCACCTGGTAGGACGGTGAGAAGTGCCCAGGAATCTACTAGTAGAGCAGTGACTGCCTCAGGCTCAGCTCAAGCTGGGCAGACTCATGTACCAAGAGGAACTCTCCCATGTTCCGTGAGCTATGAGGCTTTTTTGCCCAGCCCTTGTCAGCCAGAGTCTTCCTTCTGGAAGTCTGGCGCTTTCCCCTTGACTTTCCTCTGTGCTGCTCTATGGCTGCAGGGTCTGCCATCACACAGAATCAAAAGCCATGCAGATCGTTGCGTCTCTTGCTGGTGTACTTGTACATTTGGGGATAAGATCATCTGATTAAGGGCTATCTCTCCGCCAGCCTCTAAGCTCCTCAGGGGCCACTGTAGGTGTTCCCTCGCCGCTGCTCACAGGGCTCAGCAGGACATGGGCACAGCGTAGACTTTCCTGAGAGAGTGGGCGAGCTCACCTTTATAGGAAAAAATAAGTCGCGAGACAGGGATTCTCCATCAGCCTCCAAATTTGCCTGAAACTGTTCCCAACTTCTCTCCCTTCTGTCCTGCTGTAGTGTTGGTTTTGGCTTTGGCTAATCCCTCCACTTGTATTCTGGGTTACAGCCTTTCTACCGTCCCATAAATCTTATTGACTAGTCCCGATCCAGTCTATGTCTTCAATCTTTCCCATCCCATGGGCTCCTTCCCATTAGAATGTAAACACGCCCACGTTTCTATCACTTTTAAAAGAAACCCCTTTTCAAGCTACCACCCTTTCTTATTTATCCTTTTACTGGTAAACTTGTTAAGACATGTCCACACGCACTGTTTTTGCCTCCTCACACCTACCATTTATGCTTCAGGTTTCCCACACTTCACAGATCATTGTTTTTGCCAAAGCTACCAACGACCTCCATAGCACCAAACCCACTGGCTGCTTTTAAGTACTTCTTCGACTTGATGTCTCAACCATATCTGACATTGTAACTAAGTATGAACTATTGTCTACAAGTGGGTGGTGAGAAGGGGTGGGGGGCTACCCCTAACCCCTACACTATGGATGTCAACTATATTTAAAAGTATATCTCAAGAAATATTCCAGCGAGAAGACCATTTTGGAATCCACATATTGAACTTTAAAAGATAAAGAAGGAAAAGCACAAGCCTCATAGTAAAATAACCAAGTCATTTGCAAAGGATAAATAATTAGGTTTCCATCGGACTTCTCAAAAGCAACATGCAAAGCATAAAAGATTAGAGCAACATTTTTCTTGAAATTCAAAGAAAAGGTGAATCAAAGTTTTGTGGGGTTTTTTGTTTTGTTTTGTTTTGTTTAATTCAGGCAAACTTGCAAAATCAAAGCTATTGAAAAACAAATTTAAACATGTAGGCATTCAAGGCATACTGTATTCATATATTCATTAAAATCTAGTAGCAGATAATGAGATGATTAGAAAATGTCTATATTTTGAATATGTATAATCTATATTTATGTGTATACATTATTACATATTTGTATATCTGAGGCAAAAACAATGGTGGTGATAAGGGTGGGAGAATAGTTTGTAAATATTTTATGTTTTAATAAAGTTGAAACAGCACAATGAAACTTCAGAAAAAGAAGTGAGAAAATCAATACCATTTGTTATCAAAACAAGATACTAGAATACTTACGAATAAACTTAACAAAGAATGTGAAGGATTTATACAGGAAAAATTATAGGACAAATTATTAAAAGAAATTGAAGAAATTACAAAAAAATGGAAAGATATTTTGTGTTCATGGATTGAAAGAATCAACATAGTTAAAATGGCCATATTACCCAAAGCAATATACAGATTTAATGCAATTCCAATAAAAATCCCACATTCTTTCGAGAAATAGGAAAAAATGATCAGATTCATATGGAACCACAAAAGACCACAAATTGCCAAAGCAATCCTCCATAAAACAAAATAAGGCTGGAGGCATCATGCTCCCTGACTTCAGTTTATACTACAAAATGTCAATAATCAAAACAGCTTGGTATTGGCAGAAAAATAGACATACAGACAAATGACATAGATTTGAAAATCCAGAAATAAACCCACAAATATATGGAGAGATAATTTTTGAGACAGGAGCAAAAAATATACAATGGGGAAAAGAAAGCCTCTTCAGTAAATGGTGCTGGGAAAACTGGAAAACCACATGGAAAAAAATGAATCTGGACTGTGAACTGTCACCATTTAACAAAATTAACTCAAAGTGTGTTAAAGTCTTCTACATTAGACCCTAAACAATAAACTGCATAGAAGAAAGCATTGGTACTAAATTTATAGACCTTGGGTTCAAAGAGCACTTTATGAACTTGACCCCAAAGGCAAGGAAAGTAAAAGCAAAAATAAATGAATGGGACTACATCAAACTAAAAAGCTTCTACACAGCAAAGGACACTGTCAACAAAGTAAAAAGGAAACCAAACGAATGGGAGAAAATATTTTCAAACAATGCCTCTGATAAGGGGCTAATATCTAAAACATATAAAGAACCCATACAACTCAATAACAACAACAAAAAAACAAACGATCCAATTAAAAATGGGCAGAAGAACTCAATAAAAACTTCTTTCATGAAGACATACAAATGGCCAACAATCACATGAAAAAATGCTCAACATCACTAGCAATTAGGAAAATGCAAATTAAAACCACAATGAGATACCACCTCACACCTGTTAGAATGGCTAGAACCAAGAAGACAATGAGTAACAATGCTGAAGAGGCTGTGGAGGAAAAGGAACCCTCATACACTGCTAGTGGGAATGTAAACTGGTACAACCACTATGGAAGGCTGTATGGAGATTCCTCAAAAAACTAGGAATGGAATTACCATATGACCCAGCCATCCCTCTCCTGAGTATCTACCCAAAAAACCTGAAAACCTTAATTTGCAGAGATATATGTACCCCAGTGTTCATCGCAGCACTGTTCACAGTGCCCAAGTCATGGAAACAACCAAAGTATCCTTTGATAGATGATTGGACAAAGAAGTTGTGGTACATTTACACAATGAAATACTACTCATCGATAAGAAAAGATAAAATACAGCCATTTGTGACAATATGGATAGACCTTGAAAACATCTTAAGTGAAATAAGTCAGACTGAAAGACAAAAAGCATATGACCTCACTTATAGGTGGAATATAAAACTGAAAGTAACAAAGAAACAAAGACTCATGGACCCAGTCAATAGTTTAGTGGTTTCCTGAGGGTAAGGGCGGAGTGGTATGGGAGAGCTGGTGTTGGGGAGTAGGGAGGAGGCATCAAATATATGGTGATTGAAAGAGCTGATTCTGGGTGGTGAGCACATAATGCAATGCATATACCATGTAATGTAGAATTGTACACTTGGGAACTATGTAATTGTTACCAACCAATGTCACCCCAATAAATTTAACAATAAAAAAATAGAATGTCAAGTGGACAAAATGTAAGTAAGGTGACCTTAAAACACTGTAAAGTAATTTAAATGTAAATCTTATTAGATAAGTGGTCTTCACACCTTAATCATTGCAAATACATCTTCCTAAGTACTGATATGTTAGTTTACAAATAAACTACAATAAATTCTACTGAGTAGAAAGTATATGAACAGCATTGTCTGATCACGTTGTAGGACAACTAGAAATAAATTATGACAATGAAAGAAAAGAACAAAGCAAATACTTCAATCTGAAAATGAAAAGTCTCTATAAACGACTCCTATAATACAAATCAAAATTATAAATTTCTACATAAATAATGATAATGAAAACCGGAAGCAATGCCGGTATGGCTCAGCAGGTTGAGTGCTCATCTTGCAGCCCCAGGTTCCAAGGATTGAATCCCAGACGTGGCCCATGGGGACCCATATGCTGAACTAGGGTGTGCCCCAAATTCGGTACTTGCCGGGGCGAGCCTCCTATGTGGGAGGCCCCCGATTCAGCTCCTGCCCCAGCTGTGATTCTCATGTGGGAGACCCCAAGTCGGTTCCCGCACTGCACGTTCCCGCAATGACCTGCGTGGAATGAAACTATGTCAAAAACTGATGATGTACAACTATGAAGACTGCTCTAGGCCTGCCCTCCTCTCTCTGTCTCTCTGTCTCTCTCTCTGTCAAAAACAATTTAAAAATAAATCTTAAATAAAGAAAATGAAAACAGTAGCTAGATAGTGTTAGGTGAAGGTGATAATAATAGTAATAATAGCAATGATAATTGTTCATTTACTATTTATTGAGTAGTGGCATTTCATATGTGAGTCAGAAATTTTTTTATATTTTTAATTTAGTAGCATACATATATACACATAAACATAGTTATATAGAAACATTTGTTAGTGATCATGCATTAGTGGGTTGGGTTGCCATAACAGAGTATCACAGACAACAGGAGTTTATTTCCTCACTATTGTGAAGTCTTCAAAGTCTGAGATCAAGGGGTCAGCAGCATTGACTTCTTCTGAAACCCCTCCCCTTGGCTTGTAGGTGACCATCTCGTTCCTTTGTCTTCACATGGCCTTTCCTCTGTGAGTGACTATGGCCTACTTTCCTCTTCTTGTAAGTATACCAGTTACATTGGATTAGAGTCCGCCTGTATAAACTCATGTAACCTTAGTGACCTCTTGAAAGGCTCCATCTTCAAATAGTCACATTTTCAATACTAGGGGTTAGGACTTCAATATATGAATTTTTTTGAGGCACACTATTCAGCCTGAAACAGATCATAAACACTTTTAAGTTTGGCCTTTCTTTTCTTTCTTTGTCCTTTTTCCCTTTTCTTTTTAAAATTTATTTATTAAATTTGATGGGGTGACATCAGTTAACAAAATTATATAGGTTTCAAGTATACAATTCTATAATTTTAATACATCATCTATGTGTTGCTTTGTGTGCTCACTACCCAGAGTCAGTTCTTCCACCACCATAAATTTGACCCTTCCTTCTTAATTCCCTACTTTGCTTTTCATTACCACATCCTCACATAGCTCTCTCCTCCCACAAGGTAATCTATACAAATATTATATATTTTCATTTCCATGTCATTTTTGCAACTCATTGATTATAAGCACACAGACACATAGAAGGACTTCTAAAATGTACCAAAATGGCATGCATCAATTCATTACTCTCTGCATTTGATTTTTCTTCTTCAATCATATCTCTTGAAAACATTTCCATAAAATCTCTCATTCATTTTGAGGGCTGCATAACATTCCAGGATGTGAATGTTTCACATCATTGATATGTTCTCCCCGATATTTTTGTGGGCACAAGACATAATGCTGAGTACCCGCATCCTCATGCACTGGTGCTTTGATTTCAATGGTATGTGTTCTAGAAGTGCGGTATCTGGTTTGAAAAATGCACATATTTTTAATCACAGTAAATGCTGCACATTGGTTTCCAAAGTGGCAATAATACTTCATATCCCCATGAGGCAGGAATAGTATTTTCCTTTTAAATTCCAAGAAGCTAATGTGTGTAGAAGGTGGGGAAGGTGCTCAAGCTCATTAGTGGCAGAGCTGAAAACCAAATGCCACCTGCCTGGCTCCCAAACTGGGGCTTTTTCCACCAATACACAGTCTCCCAAAGTGATTGGCTCCTGTCCTTCTACAACCAGGTCTGAGCATTTGAGGGCAAGGAGCTGTTTTTCTCTTGATTCTGCTATCCACTCAGCTTCCAGTGCCCTCACTGTGGCTTACCGTTATACTATTTACAACATATATTAGGTCTGTCATAAAAGTAGAATGATCTACAATATCGCTGTAAGAACAATGACACACCAGGAGCAGAAGTGGCTACTAGAGCTTGATGTCACTAAGTTTTATCTGGGAGGTCACAATAGATTGGTAGTACAATGAGAAACATGGGGCCCCTTCTGCCAGATGACACAAGCCATCCAAGTAAGTACACTATGAAGGGAGGGGGGAGGAGAGGCAGGTACTGTGATCAGCTTGGTGACCACATCTGTACGCTTTTAGTTATTATTTTTGTAAATACAAAGGTGCCATTCACAAAGTCCTGCATACTAGATTTTTGAGGGGAAGAGAGATAGAGAGAAGCATTAATTTTAGCAGCAAACAAACTGAGGTATCTAGCTGTAGCTGTTGTCAGTGAGTTCATTTTGGGAATCCAATTAAGCCTCTGGACATGTACTCTGGAAAAAGTTAGCTATAATAATTCAAACAGCATCATTGTAACAACATCCTTTTCAAATAAATTCAAGAGAAAACAAATAAGTTTCTGTTTTGACCACAGGGGGAAATCAGCATGGTGTTCAAGTCCTTTCATGGTATACAGAAAAGAAGTTCCGCCTATTTGTGAGTTCCCAGCAGGAGAGACCCGAAGTAATAGAATTGTATTTTCTCTTTCCAAAACCATGATAGAGATTGGTCAGGTTGACGTGGAAATGGTCAAATAGAGCCAAAACCATAAAATTCAACTGGCCTAATTTACACTCGACCATCAGCATATGAGCAATGGTACAGGAATTTCTGGATCTCTGTGGCAGACAGGAAACTTATTTAAAAAAAAATTAAAAGCAGAAAATATCAGAATGATCCAATTCTGCATGATGGGGAAATATTGTGTGATCCTTCTAACTTTTAATGTTCTTTTAAATAGCGGGGTTTTTTTTTAATAACTGAGCTTTTGGTTTTCTTTTAATAATTGGTACAGTCATTGGAATGAATACTCTAGTTTTAGTTCAAGAATACTCAGGAAATGGAGATTATGAAAAACAAACTATAGAATCTATCTTTGTATTTTGAGTCTATGGGTAGTCATTTTCAACTGGTGCCATATCTGCTTCAGTTTATGTCACTGCTTGTGTAGTTTCCTACATGGCTAATAATATCAATAACAAATATTTGTATAGCATCTTCAACTTTTTCTAAGAGCAGTCTTTATACAAGTTCCCCAAAGGGTAGACAAAGTAGGTGTAAGTACCCCAAAATTTGCATGTGTACAGAGCCATAAGTTACCTACACAGGGTCACTTACCCAAGAATACTTAACAAGGACCCAAGTTTCTATATGCCTACTTCAGGCACACTTGGTACAACAGCAACTTAGAGGCAAAACTGTGGTTATCACCTTCTGTGTGAAATACCCACGTTCTACGATGACTATACAGTAATCGGTAGTGATGTCTGAGAAGGATCATGAAGCCATCAGTGCCATGACAGGTTGGCAATGTCTGCCGTGGGTGAGGAGAGAGGCATGTTAATATATAAGTTAGAGGCATGTTAATATATAAGTTGTGCATTTTCCAACTCTGCAAGACCCAGGGTCCTTATTCTCCATGGTGACCATAGTCTTCACTTGTACCTAATTCTATTCAGCTAATCACAGGGTCATCCCTGGACCATATTTTTTCAGGATTGAACCATATTCAATGTCTCCTGTTTTCTTATCTCTGTCTACAACCTGCTCTTCCATCTTCCTTAATTTTTGTTTTCCTACCCTGTTCTTTCTCTTCAGAAATACCCCAATCCCTTGACCACTTTCTTGCTAGTCTGCCTGACTCCACAATTTACTAAGTCAATTAGTTTTACAATATACTAAACTCTTTTGCTCCTTTGTCTTTTTACTAAACTCTATTTGAACAGTTTCTACTGTGAGTCAGCCAGCCAGCCTTATGTCGTAAGCCGGAGCTCTGCTGAACTAAACACCTCCACATATAAACCTTAGTGCCACTACAAGTATTTGGTGTTCAATTGTAATGAGTCCATCTGTGCTGCTTTTCAAGCCATTTTCTCCTCACTGCTCAGCAGGCTGTCATGCTGTACAACATTATGAGGAAGGTGCCCCTGGGACTGTACAATGCGGCAGGATTCTCGGTCAGCATCCCGTTTCATTCCCATCACTGGTTATTTCAAACCTTCAGAATGAGCCTCAGGTTACATAACAAATATCCCATTCCCACACCCATCAAATATGACTTTGAAGTTCATACATAATTTGAAATCATGACATAAGGTAGACCTCAATCTCTCAACCCTCAGCCTAAAAACATTGCTTACATCCACTTCCATCTTTCTCTCATTCCTTCCCACCTCTAGTCATGGTTCATCTATTCTACAACTGTTCTATCCTCTCGTCAAAGCTGAAGGGATCACCACTCCTCGGACACACCCCATTACATGAATTAGTTCCTTTCTTTCCTTAATCTCAAACTTCTCCTGCTCTACTGGCCCCTTCCTTTCGACATACAAACATGTTCAAGTTTCTCATGCTCAAAACCAAAACAGAATATACCATTGTGTAACAGATACTGTAAACATGCCATCCATATATCCTTAACAGCTTCCATCTCAGGGCACACCAGCATGACTGCTGACTGCCCATAGCTACATCTTTCTTGTCCCAGGACTGCCTGGGCCACCAGAGCTATCTCCTTTTATTCCTCAAGCTGAAAAGTCCCATAGATGTAACAAACTGCCCCTACCTCTGGAACAGCCTTCCACCAGTGATTAATAATAGTTAGTGTATAAATACTCCAGCTCCCTAACTTACCACATTGGATAAACTCTGAGGCATGTGCTTACTATTTATAACCCAGAGTTCTCTAATAAGATTACACTTTAGTTGTAACTTGCTTAAAAATACATTCTTTTTTAATTCTTTCTTCTTTCTTTGTTTCACTCTAGTACTTCTCTACAGGTATTTCCTGGGGCTCCCTCCCAAATAAACTATGTGCATTTGAATTCATATTTCAAAATCAGCTTCTGGGAAAATCCAAACCAAGACATATTTCATTGACCCCCTGTCTACATCTAGTTCCCACACATCCTTTCACTCAATCACTGCTAATATTCTTGAAAAGGAATCATATCATGAAGAAATTACATTTGCTATTAGTGTAAGGATCAAAAAAATATTTTAAGTCAAGTTTTTTTCTTTTACCCCCTCATGGAATGATACATTCTGAATTGTGAATTCCTGAACTGCTGTGGCAGCTCTACAATATCATCAGAGACCCAGGTCCCTCTGTCTCTCTGCTCAGTCATCCTTCCCATGTCCTAGGCACCTTCTGGTTCCCAGTGGTTGAATCTCCTCCAGGATCACCTCCATATTTGAGGAAGCCAGAACAAAGATGGTTGGGCAAGAAGCAAAAGATCATAACAGCCCTTTTATCAAGGAACTTACCCCAAAGCACAGCCCAACAACTTATTCTTACACCTTATCTGGCCATAATTTACATCATATTTAACTTCATAAGACATGAAAAACTTCTTTTTTTTTTTTAAATCTGGACTTTTGTTTCTTCTAACAGTATTAGTGTTCTCTTATAAAAATTTTTAAAAAGTGGATATTAAGAAGAAAAACAGCCATTTCTATTGTAGGAGCCTGTATACCATACCCACTTGTAATTTTTCAATTACTGTCATCTGGTTTCCAACACTCTAAAAAAATCTATCTCTAAATAATTATTGTATGCCTCTTATACACAACAGGCAACAACAGTCCATTCTTTTTTCAGTATTATTGTTTTTTGTTTGTTTGTTTACAGAGAGAGAGATACAGAGACAGAGAGAGAACTGGGGCACTCCCCAGTTCAGCATATGGGTCCGCACGGGCCGGGGCCGGGATTCGATCCTGGGTCCCTGGCGCTGCAAAGCAAGTGCTCAACCCACTGTGCCATCCTGGCTTCCCCTACTCAGTTCATTTTTTATTGGCTTCCTGATTTTTCATTGACTTTCCCTATTTTATTTACCACATATTTATACATTTTACTGTATTGAATTTAATTTAAAAGTCCTTATCAAACCTCACAGCTTTCCAAGGTCAATAGTTTTATTTTAAAACTAGTTAGGAGGTAATAATGAACAAAGATAAAATGGCAAGAGGACAGTGCCATACTCTGTCTGGATATCCTCAAATCTGTCTTTAGCATCCATGTATTTGTTTACCAGGTGTGTGCACATGTCCATACCCACCCTGGGACATTGATGTGCTTTCACATCCAGTAGATTAGTTTCTGAGGATTTCTTCCAGCCTCTAGAAGCCCACTCTGCATGCATAAACAGAGAGCTGGGAGCACTAGAAGAACATACCCCCCCACCCCCCACCCCCGGGTACAGGAGTATAAAAGCTCTAGCTCCTAGACTACTGTGAGGTGTGACACACAACCCAGAGCTCCCTGTGAAGCCTGAGATCACATCCCTACTCGGTTTCCTCCCCTCGCTGCCCTGCTTTCTCAATCCCTGATTAGTTTGCACTGAGGGTACTTCCTTAATAAATCACTTACACACTTCTGTGGAATCAATTTTAAGACAATTGGGTAATAAATATTTGTTAGACAGAAGGAACTGGAGGAAACCAAACAGGTCTCTTAAGACATATTGCTGCATTAAGATAGTTTTTGAGGTTTCTATATTCCCTTTCTAAAAATTAGAATGTTGTTTCTAGAAAGTACTATTTTGTTATAGGTCATAAAATCTAAGAAACGTAACTGAAACATTTGCTTCAATGCATCATTTTTCTAACATTTACTCATAAACCATAGGCAAAATTATGTAAATAATTTGAATACAAAACTCTGCTCTCTACTAGCATTCTTAATTTATGAGATTTCATTGCTGGATATCACTGTGGTCACCTTCAAAATACTCCCTTTTGGGAAGCTATGCACTAACATCAGTGTCTAGTCCACTCTTCAAAGCAATTTTGGAACTCTTTCTGGAATGACCATCAAAGCCATCATCTTGTTACCTTTGATGTCCTGAATGCCAGCAAAATGTCTTCCTTCCTTCTTTTTATCTTCAGGTAAAGGAAAAAGTCATTGAGGGCCACATTGGGTAAGTAGGAAGATTGTCCCAATACAGTGATTTGTTGACTGGCTAAAAACTCCCTCATAGACAGCATCATAAGAGTTGGTATATTGTCATGATGCAAGAACCATGCGTTGTTGGCAAAAAGTTTGCCAACCTAGAGAGATTGTTGTCCCAGGTCCTAATGTTAGGCAGAAAAGGCATTTTCAAAAGAAGGGTAATTGAGTTTTGAACAACAATGAAATAAGCTTCACAAGAGTTGGTTTCAACATTAACCAGCTGGTATAATGTTCACTTTGACTCCTGGTGCATCCAAATAGAAAATGCTATTTTGCGTGCATTTCCACAGCCCATTTCTCTGCAGCACTGTGCTGCTCGGACAGTCATATGACATTGTAAGGAAATAACACACAAAGGGGGGTGGGCTGCTTGGGGACCTGGACTATGCAAATCTCTGTGACTTGCTTAAGATGATCCCAGGATCAATGCAAAGCAACATGCCTTGTATCTCTCCTCTGAACCCAACTGGGAGCTCCTGGAGAGGCAAGGAGGAGGGTTTCCAGTTTGGAGTCTTCAGCTGCAGACACTCTCCACCGGGGTTCTGGACGTATTAAATGTCAGAATGCCTACCACTCTGACGTGGTTCCTTCTCAGAGTGACTGACTGGTCATGTTAGCTGACATGTCTTTACTTCGATGTGGGCAGTAGGATACCAGAAGTGCTCCCTTTTGGCCCCTTGTCCACAGGTAGGACTACACATAAACCAGTCACAGTACCTCGTGAGCCAACGTGGCCACCATTCTTCTACCCCCATCCCCACTTCTCCCTCCACCCCCGCCTGTGGCTTTGCAGCTCCTTTCATCGAGAGATAAAGCTTATTTCACTTCCTTTTGATGTTTGTGTCTGGCTTGAGGAATAAAATGTCCTAGGAGTGACACAGTACTGGTTTTGACCCGGGGCTGCAGGCACTGTGCACCCTTCTACTCATTTCCATGGCCCCTTGCCCACCAAGCGAAGAAGCCCCAGCTTACCTGCTGGGGGGAGACCATGTGGAGGGGCCAGGGAGCCCCACTGTCCCAGTTAAAGCCTCAGAGTATGAGCCTGCCCAGCCAGCGTCAGCAAACCTGTGCAACTGGCGGCAGCTATTATCAGGGGCATGAAAGAGCCCTGCAAAGACCAGAAATACCAGCGAAGCCTCAACTATCCTGTTGGCTCAGAGAACGCGTTGAATAAATGATTGCTGTTTTAAGCCTCTAAGATGGATGATTTTTTAAAAATTCACATTGGGTAACTGGTATATCATCTCAGAATGAATTCTGTTATCGGTAGGAAACCTGACAACTGTCCCTGGTTATGGTCATGGCCCCCAGTTCTCTGTCTCTGGCCCCCAGTTCTCTGTCTCTGGCCCCCAGTTCTCTGTCTCTGGCCCCCAGTTCTCTGTCTCTGGCCCCCAGTTCTCTGTCTCTGATGCTAAAATGGGGACTTCGACAGAACACAGCTTCAAACACTATAAACCAGATCATGTCCAGAGATGAGAAACGTAAGTCACAACATAGGATCTAAGCAGCACTCACCGATGTCTGCTTCTGATGGCACGTCGGCTCATGAGTAGGACATGGGTGGAGGGTGGAAGACAGGGCAGGCAAGCTTTTCAGCAGCTTCTGCCTGGGCTGCCGGTCGCAAGCTTCATGAACACCAGCATGTGCTGATCTTGCTCCTCAGCGTCTGGCGCACGGGGGGAGCTCAGGAAATGTTTGTAGAATGAACACGTGTCCTGGCAACTCAGGGGTGTGACGACTTACCTCCCTGCATCTGCTGCTGAGTAGACCAGAAGCTTTCTTCCTGGATGGAACATGCCCAAATGATCATAGAATTCACCCCTGGAAGAACAACAAAAAAGAAATATTTACATAACACTTTCTGTGGTTGGTACTGTTTTAATCACTAAGCAAAGAATAATCCATAATCCACTTAATTCTCTGAACAGCCATATGAGACAGGCATAAACTTTATCAATGTGTCCCCCACGCAGAGCGGAGGCATAGCACATTTTAGGTATGGAATTTGCCCAAGGACACACAGCTGGCGAGTAGCAGACCCAGAGTCTGGCTCTCAAGTCTGCGAGCTAACAGCTCCTTATGCTGCCGGACTTAAAACCATCACGACTGTCAGGGAGGTCTTTGTCTGTCTTTCTACAGATGAGGACATTTGGGCCCAAAACACTTACGTGGCTTTCTCAAAATCACACAATTAATGGCAGGGTCTAGAACAGAATACACACCTCCTGCCACACATTTGGGTATTTTTTTCCTCTATATCACACTGATAAGACTAAAAGCTATTTCATGAACATCTTTATTTTCAAGGAGGTTCAGGATTTTGAGATATCTTGAATTCTGAATTTCAGACCCAAAAAGGAGGGGCAATTAATAGGAAAAGTGAGAGGGAGGAAAAAGGAAAAATGAATGAAACAAGTGATGGGCTTTCCAATCAATAGATATTCAAGTTGTGTCACAAAAGAATATGGGTCCCACTCACAGACTAAAACCTACCAGAGGACCCAGGTTTTGCGGCATGTGTGTGGAAGTCTCATGGTAGAGTGCAGAGCTGCTAAGTATGAGTCTGTTTATGAAGCCTCTGGAGAACCTTATTAAAATGAAAATTCTGATTAAGAAGTTTCTGGTGGGCGGATGCTGAGATGGCTCAGCAGGTTAAGTGCTCTCCTTGCAGCTCAGGGGTCAGGATCAAAGCCTGGCCCCAGCCCATGCGGACCCATATCCTGAACTGGGGTGTGCCGCCAGTTTGGTTCTCACTGGGGCGAGTTTCCAATGTGGGAGGCACCCACTTCAGTTCTCATCAGGGCAAGCTTCCCATGTGGGAGCCCCCCAGATTGGCCCTCAGCTTGAGGGGGTACGCCTCCAATGTGGGAGGCCCCCAGCCTGGTTCCTACACTGTACAGCCCCACGCCTACCAGTGGAGTGAAACTATATTGAAAACTAATGACATGCAACTATGGAGACTGCTCTGGGCCCTCCCCCTTCTCTCTGTCTGTCTGTCTCTCTCTCTGTGTCAAAACAAACAAACAAACAATAAAATAAAGTAAAATAAATCTTTAAAAAAAAATGTTCCAGTTGGGGCTGGAGACTTCTCAGTTCTCACAAACACATAGGTGATGTCATCATTGCTTGTCTGTGGACCACACTTGAGTAACAGAGATCTGAAGTCCTTGGCTGAGTTCTTAAAATAAGATCTACGGCTCTGACACAAATTCCGCTCAAAACCATGAGGCAACCTGAAAGAAAAGCCCTAGATTGTGGTTAGAGGTCATTCAGAGATCTCAGTGCATGAGATATATAAATATGAGCATTAGTATAAGTATTCGCACATATAAAATAGAGTTCAGGTTTTCAAACAGGAGAAAATACCTGTAAAGTCTGCTAACATTACATAAAGAAGGACAACCAGGCATTATGTGCCATGAAATGTGATACAATAGGCAGGACCCAACATTGTCTATGAAGTGTTTTTGCCAAAAATCATACTTGAATCGGAGCAGACCTCTAAATCTACCAGTTTAGAGGAAATATGATGAAATGGAGAAACATTTTAAACATCCATGAGGTACAAAACAACCAATATGTGAGAAATGCTATAGAACAAATGGCCTAATTTCTCCTACAAAATTTATGCAAAAGAAAAATAAGACGGAAGACTTATTGGCCAAATATAATGTAAGAACCTTGTTATGATCTTGATTTAAGAAAAAAAAAACTATAAAAATGTATATGAGACAGTCTAGAAAATTTTATTACTAACTGAATATTTCATGATTCTAAAGAATTATCATATTTTAATTATCAAGTGACATTATAATTATTTTTTAAAGAAACAAACAAACCTGGTTTTGGACATACATATGAAAGTATTTCCAATGGTGATCTGATAGCACTCAAAGTAATTCAGAAGTGGCTGGTGGAAGATCAGATGGGGCACAGAAAAACAGATTTTTCCAGAGAAATAAACCTTGAAACTGGTAATGGGAAGGGGTGGTGGTGGTGGTGATTAATAGTTTCTCTGTATATTTAAATTTTTCCAATTCCAGGTTGTAAATAAATATGCAAACAAAGAAAGAAGGACAGAGAGAGACAGAGAGAGAGCGAGAGACAGAGAAGAAAAAGTGACAGAAGACAGAGTAGAAGGAAGGAAGGAGGAAAGGAAGGAAGGAAGGAAGGAAGGAAGGAAGGAAGGAAGGAAGGAAGGAAGGAAGGAAGGAAGGAAGGGGAGAGAAAGAAAAATGTTCAGAGAGCAGTTTCTCATATAATTACTCTTCAAGATAGGTAAACTCAGCTAACTGGTGACTACAATTTCAATACCAGGTTAGATTCTAACATATTATTAAAATGATGGAAGTTAAATTTGAAAGAAGAAAGAAGAAAAAAAAAAGGACGCTGAGATCACCAGGTCCCAGCAAGGCCAGTTCGCGCAGACCCTTCCCTTTGTGTTGTGGCTTTTTTTTTTTTTTTTTTTTTTTTTTTTTTAATTTTGTT